>CAXIWF010000952.1:0-34710 GCA_964036045.1 Eutreptiella sp. 'Long Island Sound 2002'
TCTCCATCAGGACTTAGGATATTTTTGGCAATGTACTCATCACAATGGTAGCTGTAACCCTTCTTCGAATCTTTGGAATATTTCTGGTGTTATGCCCAAAGCTACATGAAGTACTTGGGATATTGAGGATATTTTTGAGCAAGAACGTTCAGTCAATTGAGGATATTTGGGATATTTAGGATATTTTCTGCATGATCTGAGAGAATGGTGCTGATATTCAGGATGTTTGGTCTGGCGAGATTAGGAAGTATTTGACACGTGCTGAGCACAACATTTTCAGCATCCTGTTGTAGGCCCATTGGATGGTTCAGAATATTTAGGATAATTCGAATATTGTCTCCTATAGGACTTATGATATCTTCCTTCTAGCCATCGCTACTTACTCATCACACCAATAGCGGATACTTACAATATGTTCGATGATATGCCCCGAACAATATTACGTACTTAGGATATTTAGGATGTTTTTGAGAAAAGAAACGAGCCAGGTCAGAACATTTGGGATACTTAGGATATTTTCTGCATGAGGTTTAACGATCTTCCCGATGATTCGGATGACTGACTTGGCAAAATTAGGACTCACAACATTTTCAACATCCCGTTGTTTGCCCATTGGGATGTTTAGGATATTTAGGATAATTAGGATATTTTCTCCGTCAGCACTTATGATATTTTTATTCTTAGATTTTTCATGTATAGTAATGGCAAATTCCTCATCACAACCGTACTTGTAACCACTCTTAGGATATTTAAGATATTCCTTGCTGTTATCGAAGAAAGTGGAGTACTTAGCACATTAAAGATGTTTGCTAGCCCCAACTTTCAGTCCCAAAAGTTGAGGACATTTAGGATACTTAGGATGTTTTTTGCACAAATTAGACAGTGTTTTTAGGCTAAGGCTAACCGGTTTATCCATCTCTTTGACAATGACCCATCGCAACATGTTTGCCAGGTCAGGAGGTTTAGGATAATTACATGCCCGGAGCCACACAAAGTACTTGGGATATTTGGGATATTTTTGAGAACAAATGTTCAGTCAGTTGAAGATATTTAGGATATTTTCTCCAACAGGAGTTAGAATATCGTTCTTTTTACATTTTGCATGTGTAGTGATGGCAAATAACTCATGACAACCGTAATTGTAACCACTCTTAGGATATGTAGTATATTCGTTGGTGTTATCGAGGAATATTCAGTACTTGGCATAGTTAGGATGTTTCCTAGCCCTAACGTTCTGTCCCAAAGGCTGGGGATGTTCAGGATACTTAGGATGTTTTTTCCACGCGTTAGACAGAGGTTCTAGGATAAGGATAACCTATTTTTCCATATCTTTGACAATGACTCATCGCAACATGTTCGCCTGGTTAGGACTTTTATGATAATTAGAATCATTAGGATCTTTTCTGCATTCGGACTTAGGATCGTTTTCTCAAACACGACTTAGGACATTCGTTGGCGCGCTTTTCATTTCGTACGGGTTAGCCATCGGGATGCGCAGCCTTGATAGATCTATGGTTGTGTAGAAGATTGTGATATTGTATTTTAAACTCACTAGGATATTGGGGACATCTGGGATGTTTCTCAAAATTGGTTAGGACAATTTGATCCCATACCTCATCTGCTATGGGTTTGACATTTTGGTAAGTTGTTGAGCATCGAATCATGCAGTACTTTGGCAGCCGCGGTTTTGTAGCACACAGGACACATGCAGTGTTCTGTTTCCAACAGACAATGGTATGTACAAAATTTGTAACATCGTCACGCAACAAACTAGGATTTTTTGAACCGTGAAGTGGACCACTTCGACATTCCTTTTTGCGATAGTAATAGTGATACGTCTTTACTACCTGCAATATCACTGCGTCAAGATTTTTGCGGACAAAAGAGGTTGAGGAAAGTTGCAATAGTTATGATAATTTGTGGCTTACAGTTTAGAATGTATTTCCTGCCTTTGAATTATGGCTAGATCGAGCATTTGGACCATTCATATATTCCCTCAAGGAGCTAGGGTTGTTGAGATTCCTCGTTCAGCAAATTTTTGAAATGCTTTTTAGCCTTTGCGTACAGGCCTATGCGGGTTACACAGAAGGATTTCCCGAAGGTATGTGGCATTGTAGAGGCATGTGCACATTTGGAATCTCTAAGATTCTTGTCCAGGAGGGGGGCGGGATGGTCTCAGCACACTCAGAGGAAGATCTAGCTCCTAAGAAGGTGCCATGGCGGCCATGTGCGAAAAACATGAGCTTCAATGAGACCTTTGTTCTGCACCATGGAAGTTTTTGGATACAGCTTGCAATAGACAGCACTGCGCACAAGACACAACACATTGCTCACAGCACGACATGGTGCAAAGAATACAAAACAAAACTCCCAGCAAAGCTGACTAGAAGCCCAAAAAACAAGCTGTCCCCAGGACAACACTCTCCATACAGCGTATCACTGTGCACATCGATCGGCAACGTCACCGAATGCAACAGATTGGAAAAAACATCACATGGCACAAATCATTGTCCGCGTCCGAACGGGCCAGCAACGAACAGATTCGGCCGTTAAGCGCCGCACATGGGGCACAATCAGACAAAGATACCCTGCAAACGGGGAACCAGGGCCCAAGTAAGCAAGAAGCACACACAAATGGGCCGACAAAATGTGACCGCGGCCTCAACTGCGCGCATGCACCCCCCCACCCCACCCCACCCCATTGTCTCCTGCGCACAAGGGACATGGACAAACCCTACTCCCCTAGGGGGGAGGGGCGGAAGGGGCGGGGCAGCGCATGCCGCGATACCACCAGGGAAGGAAGGGCAGGGTGTTACGCAAAGGGGAGGGACATGTGTGCGGATGTGTGCGGAGTAAATGGTGGGTGCTGAGCTTGAGCCTATGATCCGGACTCCAGTGGAGAGGACTTTGGTTTTGGAAGGAGATTGGCCCATTGGCCTCCACAAAGTGGCGCTGAAAGCACCAAAGCTGCCTAGTAAGGAGCGAGTATATACCGAAAAAAAAAAAACACTCAGAAAGTGTGCCTCCAAGAAGGATGTGCGTAGCATAACGTCCTTGTGACAGCGCCCTTATGCGAACGCATTTTGGAGGGGGGGTTTTTCGGACCCCCCACCGCTCGTTAGGACCCCCCTCCCCCATAGCTCGACGCCACCGTCTCGGATTCGCAAAATGAGTGACGTTTTGGACTCAGCGACCCCGAAATAGGGGGGGTTTACTGTGTCAATAGCTCATTTTAGGATATGGGTGACTATTACCGACTCGGTAGGCTCTGCCCGTTCCTCACCACGAATGGGGATACCCCTTTTGGGGTGGTGTTAGAGCAGGACCCCCTGGGGACCTACATGGGTAAACTAGTACCCCCCCCCCCTATTTTGATGTCGCTGAATCCGAATATCAACTCAGATTTGGCGGTTGGGGCGGTTATTACCGAGTTTTTGGTCGCGCGCGCGCTCCATTTGGACCCCCTCATATCTCGACGCCACTGTCTCAGATTCGAAAAAGAATTGCATTTTCGGAATCAGCGACCTCGAAATAGGGGGGGTACAAAGATTTTCACGTCGATTTGGTACAATTTGCTATTTTTAGTACTTTCGGGGAGACTGTATACTCGGTAGGATCTGCCTGTCTAGGAACGGGCAGATCCTACCGAGTCAGGGGCAATAAAAAAGCGTACAGCACCCAGTGTTCCCAGGTGGTCTCCCACCTCAGTACTAACTGGGCCTGACTAGGCTTAACTTCTGAAATCGGACGGGTTCAGGTGTGTTCCCAGTAGTATGGCCGTACGCATTCGTCATGCGCGGACGCCCGGCTTGCGGGCGGGGAAAAGGGGGGGGGTCGACCGCATCCGAACGGGCCAGCAACGAACAGATTCGGCCGTTAAGAGCCGCACATGGGGCACAATCAGACAAAGATACCCTGCAAACGGGGAACCAGGGCCCAAGTAATGAAGAAGCACGCACAAATGGGCCGAGAAAATGTGACCGCGGCCTCAACTGCGCGCATGCCCCCCCCCCCCACCCCACCCCACCCCATTGTCTCCTGTCTTTGTGGGCCATCTCTTCAGCTTGAGGTTTATGAACCTCTAGAGGAGACCTAGGAGGTCACACTCATGCTGTCAGGCTCCATGATAATGCATAGACGTTGCCCTGGGGGGGTGCCTTGGGTTGCCGACTATCACTGAAAACAGCCATCCTGAAAAGGCCGAAAAGTTACGTAGTAGAACGGTGAAATTTGTACAAAAAAAAGGTTTGTGGGCCATCTCTTCAGCTTGAGGTTCAGGAACCTCTAGAGGACACCTAGGAGGTCACATTCATGCTGTCAGGCTCCATGACAATGCATCCACGTTGCCCTGGGGGGGTGCCTTGAGTTGCCGACTATCACTGAAAACAACCATCCTTGGGGCCAGGGTTGGCTGCTGCCTTGGGCTTGGGTTCGGTCCCATGTGCCTGAGTTTGCGTCCCAAATGAATGTATTGCCATGCAACACACATGAATGTTGTCCTCCATACCTCAATAGCATGCCTATATGTCTACCCCAGCAATGCCTGGCCCTTGTGAATGGGCTCCCACCCCCTGGAGATCCCTTGTTCAGGGAGAGTCCAGGGTGGTGGGTCAGGCTGCAGAGTGTAGGCCACAAACACAGAACGTGTTCCCATGTTTTTGTGCCCGAAAACTTGGAAGATTTTAGGAAATTGTTTTATGCCTATACGTCTACCCCAGCAATGCCTGGCCCTTGTGAATGGGCTCCCACCCCCTGGAGATCCCTTGTTCAGGGAGTGTCCAGAGTGGTGGGTCAGGCTGCAGAGTGTAGGCCACAAACACAGAACGTGTTCCCATGTTTTTGTGCCCGAAAACTTGGAAGATTTTAGGAAATTGTTTTATGCCTATATGTCTACCCCAGCAATGCCTGGCCCTTGTGAATGGGCTCCCACCCCCTGGAGATCCCTTGTTCAGGGAGAGTCCAGAGTGGTGGGTCAGGCTGCAGAGTGTAGGCCACAAACACAGAACGTGTTCCCATGTTTTTGTGCCCGAAAACTTGGAAAATTTTAGGGAATTGTTTTATGCCTATATGTCTACCCCAGCAATGCCTGGTCCTTGTGAATGTATTTTTTTTTGGGGACAGCAAATGAAAAAAACCGTCAACTTCCTGTTTCCTGGAAAAAAATTACACGAAGGTACCACAAAAAAAATTCACAAAGGGTCATTCGCATCCCCAATGCCACCAGAATCGGCTGAGATTATGCACCCTGCTTTTTCCATTGCACCCGCACTGCTGTAGGAATTCGCACCACTTTGCACCCCTACTCCTACATGAATCCACTAATTTATTCAGAAATGCAACCAGAATTGAGTTCCAAACCCTAGCTTTCACAAATGCAAAAATGGGTTGAACACACATGCTGCCCCTACTCTCGCCAATACAAAAATTGTCTAATCATGCATTCCATGCCCGTCCTGATTGTGTATCAAACATGTTGTTCTTGCATCGCATGCTTTTGCCAATGCACAAAGCTTTTAACTTGCAACCAATGCCTTATCAATTGAGGTTTTCCGCTTGCCCCTGCAAAAGACATGGCTTGAACATACAAATGTTTTGGTGTCTGTTGTTTGGTCATCATTTTTGCCAGCCAAGTCCTGTTGTAGCGAAGTGTGTTGCATCAATTCTGCTCCAAACTGCAATGGCATGTCCCCAACAACACTGGACTGTCTTGGCATCAGTGAAAGTAGGAGGAGGAAAAAACAAGCATTGTTCAATAGTGTCCACAAATAGAGCAAGCAATAGGGAACATTCCACACAGGCTCACCATGAAAAACACCACATATTTTGGAAAAAAATAGTCATGCTGAACACTGGCAGCAAACATTGACCAAAATACAATGCACCAATTTTCCGACTTGTGCAGGCAGCAACGAAAATGTCATAGCAATTGGCCATGCCCGGATGTATTTCTACAAGCGTCAGCGCGCTGTCTGTGTGTTCGTTGTGTGTCAGCGCGCATCATAGGTGTCCATTGGGTGTCAGCGCGCTGTCTGTGTGTGTCAGCGCGCTGTCTGTGTGTCACTTGTGTGTCAGCGCACTCTGTGTGTGTCACTTGTGTGTCACGCGCTCTCTGTGGTCATTTGTGTGTCAGCTCTGTGTGTCAGTTGTGTGTCAGCGAGTGCTCTATAGACTCTCACTAAGTTGACTTGGGGCGCTCTGATACATGGGCTTCACTCAAATGGGTATATATAGGGGTCGTACATGGTGTATTCTGTAAGTGTATGAGTGCAAGTGTGGAAGTGTGTCCTTCAGGTTCGCTCTGGCGAAGGAGTTGACTGCACATGAGCAGCCAAAATAGGCTGATTGACTTGAAATGGTGATGGATGATCACAAAGATGAAATTCTCTCAAAGAGTGAAAAATGACCAAAATCGACCCAAAACTCACCTCGAAAACACCCAGGCGCACTCGGAGTGCCCCAGCAGCGCCGTGGCGAACGACGGAGGGCGTCGCCACGCGTCGCAGCTGTCGCTTGCGACCGATCCTGCCAAAAATGGCACATTTGGCCAGAAACAGGCCAAAAAGGTCTAAAAACCCAAAATGGGCCAGGATGAAGCCCTGAAACTGGGCAAGACGCTGGAAGAGAGCCGTCGACACACAATACCAGTGTTGACGAGTGCCACGAACGCACTCGCGCGTCGAAAAGCTACGACAAGCGTCGCCGACAGAAAAAGAGAGCAAAATTTGAAAATTTGCAAAATTGAAGAATTGAAACAGAATTAGCTGCTACAGGTGGCGCAGGACAGTCAAACGCTGTCAGCGCAGCGTAGAGCGTCACGTTGTGAGCGCCGTAACCCTGTCCGAGCGCGTCGCCAGGGAACAGGGACTCTGATTCGCAACAAAATATCAAAATCCAACTTCAAACTTCAAAATTGCTTCAAGAACACCAAAATGAGAGAAACAAACACCTTGTGGACCTGTACTGTACTCCCCAAATTCCAACAAAAGGTAACAAACCAGGACTTCGTTCATTTGAATACGATGTCTCCACTCGCGCTGTCTGTGTGTTCGTTGTGTGTCAGCGCGCTCTGTGTGTGTCAGTTGTGCAACACAACAGTTATGATGCAGGTTGACACGGAAACCGCACAACTCTTTCTCGAAATCAAGGCAAAATGTTCGGGGACTCCACAATGGTGAAATGTGGCCAACGACCAAAAGATTCACCCATTCACGGACCGTGGGGTAGGAGAGGCACAGGACAGGGGGGGGTTGATATTACCAACGGCTGCTTTGCTGTGGCGTCCATGTACGGCACCCGTTTCTTGACGGCAGCAGGATGAACGAAAGAGCGATCAGCTGCAGCATACAAATTGCGCAAACGCACCAGTTCAGCACTTCTTGGGTTACCGTGTCCATTGCGACCTACTTTTTGGGCATGTCCAAAAAAAAGGTCGCAGTTGCAATGTGCCCCGCGAGTTGAGCAACTGTTATCCGCAGAAATGCGTTTTTCTGCGGATAAGGGCTTATCCGCAGAAATGTCTGCGGCGGTCGGCTTTCTGGCAGAACAAAGCGAAATTGAGCAGATTTTTTGGGGAAATGCCAGATTAGAGCTGTCTGTACTGGTCACTGCCTGTTGGATGACATGCCTGAACACAAATTTTATTCTGTTTCTGAATTGCAGAATTTTTGGGTGAGTTCTCACTATGCCACCCATTAGAAGAAAGATCATTGTGAATGTGAGCACATTGGGGGGGTTGTAGGAAAGTGTAGGTATGGCGTGTTGATGCGGATGGGGGAGGGGTGGGTGTTTTTGAATGGGGTGTTGGGACATGAAAGGGCGAGGTACGGTGGCCTGTGTGGGGTTGGGTGGGTGCAGTGGGATGCAAATGTGAATGCGAGCACATACGGGGGGTCGCACGAAAGTGTAGGTATGGTGTGTTGATGCGGATGAAGGAGGGGTGGGTGTTTTTGAATGGGGTGTTGGGACATGAAAGGGCGGGGTACGGTGGCCTGTGCCGGGTTGGGTGGATGCGGTGGGATGCAAATGTGAATGTGAGCACATTTGGGGGGTTGCACGAAAGTGTAGGTATGCCGTGTTGAGGCGGATGGGGGAGGGGTGGGTGTTTTTGAATGGGGTGTTGGAACATGAAATGGCGGGGTACCGTGGCCTGTGCCGGGTTGGGTGGATGCGCTGGGATGCAAATGTGAATGTGAGCACATTGGGAGGGTTGCAAGAAAGTGCAGGTATGGCGTGTTGATGCGGATGGGGGAGGGGTGGGTGTTTTTGAATGGGGTGTTGGAACACGAAAGGGCGAGGTACGGTGGCCTGTGTGGGGTTGGGTGGGTGCAGTGGGATGCAAATGTGAATGTGAGCACATACGGGGGGTCGCACGAAAGTGTAGGTATGGCGTGTTGATGCGGATGGAGGAGGGGTGGGTGTTTTTGAATGGGGTGTTGGGACATGAAATGGCGGGGTACCGTGGCCTGTGCCGGGTTGGGTGGATGCGGTGGGATGCAAATGTGAATGTAAGCACAT
Source organism: Eutreptiella sp. 'Long Island Sound 2002' (assembly GCA_964036045.1). Classification (NCBI taxonomy): domain Eukaryota; phylum Euglenozoa; class Euglenophyceae; order Eutreptiales; family Eutreptiaceae; genus Eutreptiella; species Eutreptiella sp. 'Long Island Sound 2002'. Next base: position 8,515 of record CAXIWF010000952.1, read on the forward strand.
TGGGGGGGTTGTAGGAAAGTGTAGGTATGGCGTGTTGATGCGGATGGGGGAGGGGTGGGTGTTTTTGAATGGGTCGTTGGAACATGAAAGGGCGATGCTGCCATGGACATCTGAACTGGCTTTGCCAGGCAAAAACATTTCCAGCCGCGGTGGCTCCATTAAGGTCCACCGCTCGCTAGTAAAATTGGGGTAAAAATCGGCTATGTTTTTCGCTACACAGAGGGGGTGCTGGTTGTACCATGCACTGCACCACGGCCTCCTAACATCTTTGCAATGAGGTGCACTCCACAGCTGCCCTCCCCTCGATCATTACATCACATTCCAAGCCATAGTTGCTCACCCGGGATGCTCCCCTTGCTGGTCTCTCTGGTGATTACCACAAGTGTAGGTACGGCGTGTTGATGCGGATGCTGGTGTGTGGTTCTTTTTGAATGGGTTGTTGGGACATGAAAGGGCGGGGTACGGTGGCCTGTGTGGAATTGGATGGGTGCGGTGGGATGTAAATGTGAATGTGAGCCCATTTGGGGGGTTGCACGAAAGTGTAGGTATGCCGTGTTGAGGCGGATGGGGGAGGGGTGGGTGTTTTTGAATGGGGTGTTGGAACATGAAATGGCGGGGTACCGTGGCCTGTGCCGGGTTGGGTGGATGCGCTGGGATGCAAATGTGAATGTGAGCACATTGGGAGGGTTGCAAGAAAGTGCAGGTATGGCGTGTTGATGCGGATGGGGGAGGGGTGGGTGTTTTTGAATGGGGTGTTGGAACACGAAAGGGCGAGGTACGGTGGCCTGTGTGGGGTTGGGTGGGTGCAGTGGGATGCAAATGTGAATGTGAGCACATACGGGGGGTCGCACGAAAGTGTAGGTATGGCGTGTTGATGCGGATGGAGGAGGGGTGGGTGTTTTTGAATGGGGTGTTGGGACATGAAAGGGCGGGGTACGGTGGCCTGTGTGGGGTTGGGTGGATGCGGTGGGATGCAAATGTGAATGTGAGCACATTTCGGGGGTTGCACGAAAGTGTAGGTATGCCGCGTTGAGGCGGATGGGGGAGGGGTGGGTGTTTTTGAATGGGGTGTTGGAACATGAAATGGCGGGGTACCGTGGCCTGTGCCGGGTTGGGTGGATGCGGTGGGATGCAAATGTGAATGTAAGCACATTGGGGGGGTTGTAGGAAAGTGTAGGTATGGCGTGTTGATGCGGATGGGGGAGGGGTGGGTGTTTTTGAATGGGTCGTTGGAACATGAAAGGGCGATGCTGCCATGGACATCTGAACTGGCTTTGCCAGGCAAAAACATTTCCAGCCGCGGTGGCTCCATTAAGGTCCACCGCTCGCTAGTAAAATTGGGGTAAAAATCGGCTATGTTTTTCGCTACACAGAGGGGGTGCTGGTTGTACCATGCACTGCACCACGGCCTCCTAACATCTTTGCAATGAGGTGCACTCCACAGCTGCCCTCCCCTCGATCATTACATCACATTCCAAGCCATAGTTGCTCACCCGGGATGCTCCCCTTGCTGGTCTCTCTGGTGATTACCACAAGTGTAGGTACGGCGTGTTGATGCGGATGCTGGTGTGTGGTTCTTTTTGAATGGGTTGTTGGGACATGAAAGGGCGGGGTACGGTGGCCTGTGTGGAATTGGATGGGTGCGGTGGGATGCAAATGTGAATGTGAGCACATTTGGGGGGTTGCACGAAAGTGTAGGTATGGCGTGTTGATGCGGATGGGGGAGGGGTGGGTGTTTTTGAATGGGGTGTTGGGACATGAAAGGGCGGGGTACGGTGGCCTGTGCCGGGTTGGGTGGATGCGGTGGGATGCAAATGTGAATGTGAGCACCTTGGGGGGGTTGCAAGAAAGTGCAGGTATGGCGTGTTGATGCGGATGGGGGAGGGGTGGGTGTTTTTGAATGGGGTGTTGGAACACGAAAGGGCGAGGTACGGTGGCCTGTGTGGGGTTGGGTGGGTGCAGTGGGATGCAAATGTGAATGTGAGCACATACGGGGGGTCGCACGAAAGTGTAGGTATGGCGTGTTGATGCGGATGGAGGAGGGGTGGGTGTTTTTGAATGGGGTGTTGGGACATGAAAGGGCGGGGTACGGTGGCCTGTGTGGGGTTGGGTGGATGCGGTGGGATGCAAATGTGAATGTGAGCACATTTGGGGGGTTGCAAGAAAGTGTAGGTATGGCGTGTTGATGCGGATGGGGGAGGGGTGGGTGTTTTTGAATGGGGTGTTGGGATATGAAAGGGCGAGGTACGGTGGCCTGTGTGGGGTTGGGTGGGTGCAGTGGGATGCAAATGTGAATGCGAGCACATACGGGGGGTCGCACGAAAGTGTAGGTATGGCGTGTTGATGCGGATGAGGGATGGGTGGGTGTTTTTGAATGGGGTGTTGGGACATGAAAGGGCGGGGTACGGTGGCCTGTGTGGGGTTGGGTGGATGCGGTGGGATGCAAATGTGAATGTGAGCACATTTGGGGGGTTGCAAGAAAGTGTAGGTATGGCGTGTTGATGCGGATGGGGGAGGGCTGGGTGTTTTTGAATGGGGTGTTGGAACACGAAAGGGCGAGGTACGGTGGCCTGTGTGGGGTTGGGTGGGTGCAGTGGGATGCAAATGTGAATGTGAGCACATACGGGGGGTCGCACGAAAGTGTAGGTATGGCGTGTTGATGCGGATGGAGGAGGGGTGGGTGTTTTTGAATGGGGTGTTGGGACATGAAAGGGCGGGGTACGGTGGCCTGTGTGGGGTTGGGTGGATGCGGTGGGATGCAAATGTGAATGTGAGCACATTTGGGGGGTTGCAAGAAAGTGTAGGTATGGCGTGTTGATGCGGATGGGGGAGGGGTGGGTGTTTTTGAATGGGGTGTTGGGATATGAAAGGGCGAGGTACGGTGGCCTGTGTGGGGTTGGGTGGGTGCAGTGGGATGCAAATGTGAATGCGAGCACATACGGGGGGTCGCACGAAAGTGTAGGTATGGCGTGTTGATGCGGATGAGGGATGGGTGGGTGTTTTTGAATGGGGTGTTGGGACATGAAAGGGCGGGGTACGGTGGCCTGTGTGGGGTTGGGTGGATGCGGTGGGATGCAAATGTGAATGTGAGCACATTTGGGTGGTTTCACGAAAGTGTAGGTATGCCGTGTTGAGGCGGATGGGGGAGGGGTGGGTGTTTTTGAATAGGTGTTGGAACATGAAATGGCGGGGTACCGTGGCCTGGGCCGGGTTGGGTGGATGCGATGGGATGCAAATGTGAATGTGAGCACATTGGGAGGGTTGCAAGAAAGTGCAGGTATGGCGTGTTGATGCGGATGGGGGAGGGGTGGGTGTTTTTGAATGGGGTGTTGGAACATGAAACGGCGGGGTACCGTGGCCTGTGCCGGGTTGGGTGGATGCGGTGGGATGCAAATGTGAATCCGAGCACATTTGGGGGGTTGCACGAAAGTGTAGGTATGCCGTGTTGAGGCGGATGGGGGAGGGGTGGGTGTTTTTGAATGGGGTGTTGGGACATGAAAGGGCGGGGTACGGTGGCCTGTGTGGGGTTGGGTGGATGCGGTGGGATGCAAATGTGAATGTGAGCACATTTGGGGGGTTGCACGAAAGTGTAGGTATGCCGTGTTGAGGCGGATGGGGGAGGGGTGGGTGTTTTTGAATGGGGTGTTGGAACATGAAATGGCGGGGTACCGTGGCCTGTGCCGGGTTGGGTGGATGCGGTGGGATGCAAATGTGAATGTGAGCACATTGGGGGGGTTGTAGGAAAGTGTAGGTATGGCGTGTTGATGCGGATGGGGGAGGGGTGGGTGTTTTTGAATGGGTCGTTGGAACATGAAAGGGCGATGCTGCCATGGACATCTGAACTGGCCTTGCCAGGCAAAAACATTTCCAGCCGCGGTGGCTCCATTAAGGTCCACCGCTCGCTAGTAAAATTGGGGTAAAAATCGGCTATGTTTTTCGCTACACAGAGGGGGTGCTGGTTGTACCATGCACTGCACCACGGCCTCCTAACATCTTTGCAATGAGGTGCACTCCACAGCTGCCCTCCCCTCTATCATTACATCACATTCCAAGCCATAGTTGCTCACCCGGGATGCTCCCCTTGCTGGTCTCTCTGGTGATTACCACAAGTGTAGGTACGGCGTGTTGATGCGGATGCTGGTGTGTGGTTCTTTTTGAATGGGTTGTTGGGACATGAAAGGGCGGGGTACGGTGGCCTGTGTGGAATTGGATGGGTGCGGTGGGATGTAAATGTGAATGTGAGCACATTTGGGGGGTTGCACGAAAGTGTAGGTATGCCGTGTTGAGGCGGATGGGGGAGGGGTGGGTGTTTTTGAATGGGGTGTTGGAACATGAAATGGCGGGGTACCGTGGCCTGTGCCGGGTTGGGTGGATGCGCTGGGATGCAAATGTGAATGTGAGCACATTGGGAGGGTTGCAAGAAAGTGCAGGTATGGCGTGTTGATGCGGATGGGGGAGGGGTGGGTGTTTTTGAATGGGGTGTTGGAACACGAAAGGGCGAGGTACGGTGGCCTGTGTGGGGTTGGGTGGGTGCAGTGGGATGCAAATGTGAATGTGAGCACATTGGGGGGGTTGCACGAAAGTGTAGGTATGCCGTGTTGAGGCGGATGGGGGAGGGGTGGGTGTTTTTGAATGGGGTGTTGGGACATGAAAGGGCGGGGTACGGTGGCCTGTGTGGGGTTGGGTGGATGCGGTGGGATGCAAATGTGAATGTGAGCACATTTGGGGGGTTGCACGAAGGTGTAGGTATGCCGTGTTGAGGCGGATGGGGGAGGGGTGGGTGTTTTTGAATGGGGTGTTGGAACATGAAATGGCGGGGTACCGTGGCCTGTGCCGGGTTGGGTGGATGCGGTGGGATGCAAATGTGAATGTGAGCACATTGGGGGGGTTGTAGGAAAGTGTAGGTATGGCGTGTTGATGCGGATGGGGGAGGGGTGGGTGTTTTTGAATGGGGTGTTGGGACATGAAAGGGCGAGGTACGGTGGCCTGTGTGGGGTTGGGTGGGTGCAGTGGGATGCAAATGTGAATGCGAGCACATACGGGGGGTCGCACGAAAGTGTAGGTATGGCGTGTTGATGCGGATGAAGGAGGGGTGGGTGTTTTTGAATGGGGTGTTGGGACATGAAAGGGCGGGGTACGGTGGCCTGTGCCGGGTTGGGTGGATGCGGTGGGATGCAAATGTGAATGTGAGCACATTTGGGGGGTTGCACGAAAGTGTAGGTATGCCGCGTTGAGGCGGATGGGGGAGGGGTGGGTGTTTTTGAATGGGGTGTTGGAACATGAAATGGCGGGGTACCGTGGCCTGTGCCGGGTTGGGTGGATGCGGTGGGATGCAAATGTGAATGTAAGCACATTGGAGGGGTTGTAGGAAAGTGTAGGTATGGCGTGTTGATGCGGATGGGGGAGGGGTGGGTGTTTTTGAATGGGTCGTTGGAACATGAAAGGGCGATGCTGCCATGGACATCTGAACTGGCTTTGCCAGGCAAAACTATTTCCAGCCGCGGTGGCTCCATTAAGGTCCACCGCTCGCTAGTAAAATTGGGGTAAAAATCGGCTATGTTTTTCGCTACACAGAGGGGGTGCTGGTTGTACCATGCACTGCACCACGGCCTCCTAACATCTTTGCAATGAGGTGCACTCCACAGCTGCCCTCCCCTCTATCATTACATCACATTCCAAGCCATAGTTGCTCACCCGGGATGCTCCCCTTGCTGGTCTCTCTGGTGATTACCACAAGTGTAGGTACGGCGTGTTGATGCGGATGCTGGTGTGTGGTTCTTTTTGAATGGGTTGTTGGGACATGAAAGGGCGGGGTACGGTGGCCTGTGTGGAATTGGATGGGTGCGGTGGGATGTAAATGTGAATGTGAGCACATTTGGGGGGTTGCACGAAAGTGTAGGTATGCCGTGTTGAGGCGGATGGGGGAGGGGTGGGTGTTTTTGAATGGGGTGTTGGAACATGAAATGGCGGGGTACCGTGGCCTGTGCCGGGTTGGGTGGATGCGCTGGGATGCAAATGTGAATGTGAGCACATTGGGAGGGTTGCAAGAAAGTGCAGGTATGGCGTGTTGATGCGGATGGGGGAGGGGTGGGTGTTTTTGAATGGGGTGTTGGAACACGAAAGGGCGAGGTACGGTGGCCTGTGTGGGGTTGGGTGGGTGCAGTGGGATGCAAATGTGAATGTGAGCACATACGGGGGGTCGCACGAAAGTGTAGGTATGGCGTGTTGATGCGGATGGAGGAGGGGTGGGTGTTTTTGAATGGGGTGTTGGGACATGAAAGGGCGGGGTACGGTGGCCTGTGCCGGGTTGGGTGGATGCGGTGGGATGCAAATGTGAATGTGAGCACATTGGGGGGGTTGTAGGAAAGTGTAGGTATGCCGCGTTGAGGCGGATGGGGGAGGGGTGGGTGTTTTTGAATGGGGTGTTGGAACATGAAATGGCGGGGTACCGTGGCCTGTGCCGGGTTGGGTGGATGCGGTGGGATGCAAATGTGAATGTGAGCACATTGGGGGGGTTGTAGGAAAGTGTAGGTATGGCGTGTTGATGCGGATGGGGGAGGGGTGGGTGTTTTTGAATGGGTCGTTGGAACATGAAAGGGCGATGCTGCCATGGACATCTGAACTGGCTTTGCCAGGCAAAAGCATTTCCAGCCGCGGTGGCTCCATTAAGGTCCACCGCTCGCTAGTAAAATTGGGGTAAAAATCGGCTATGTTTTTCGCTACACAGAGGGGGTGCTGGTTGTACCATGCACTGCACCACGGCCTCCTAACATCTTTGCAATGAGGTGCACTCCACAGCTGCCCTCCCCTCTATCATTACATCACATTCCAAGCCATAGTTGCTCACCCGGGATGCTCCCCTTGCTGGTCTCTCTGGTGATTACCACAAGTGTAGGTACGGCGTGTTGATGCGGATGCTGGTGTGTGGTTCTTTTTGAATGGGTTGTTGGGACATGAAAGGGCGGGGTACGGTGGCCTGTGTGGAATTGGATGGGTGCGGTGGGATGCAAATGTGAATGTGAGCACATTTGGGGGGTTGCACGAAAGTGTAGGTATGCCGTGTTGAGGCGGATGGGGGAGGGGTGGGTGTTTTTGAATGGGGTGTTGGAACATGAAATGGCGGGGTACCGTGGCCTGTGCCGGGTTGGGTGGATGCGCTGGGATGTAAATGTGAATGTGAGCACATTGGGAGGGTTGCAAGAAAGTGCAGGTATGGCGTGTTGATGCGGATGGGGGAGGGGTGGGTGTTTTTGAATGGGGTGTTGGGACATGAAAGGGCGGGGTACGGTGGCCTGTGCCGGGTTGGGTGGATGCGGTGGGATGCAAATGTGAATGTGAGCACATTTGGGGGGTTGCACGAAAGTGTAGGTATGCCGCGTTGAGGCGGATGGGGGAGGGGTGGGTGTTTTTGAATGGGGTGTTGGAACATGAAATGGCGGGGTACCGTGGCCTGTGCCGGGTTGGGTGGATGCGGTGGGATGCAAATGTGAATGTAAGCACATTGGAGGGGTTGTAGGAAAGTGTAGGTATGGCGTGTTGATGCGGATGGGGGAGGGGTGGGTGTTTTTGAATGGGTCGTTGGAACATGAAAGGGCGATGCTGCCATGGACATCTGAACTGGCTTTGCCAGGCAAAAACATTTCCAGCCGCGGTGGCTCCATTAAGGTCCACCGCTCGCTAGTAAAATTGGGGTAAAAATCGGCTATGTTTTTCGCTACACAGAGGGGGTGCTGGTTGTACCATGCACTGCACCACGGCCTCCTAACATCTTTGCAATGAGGTGCACTCCACAGCTGCCCTCCCCTCTATCATTACATCACATTCCAAGCCATAGTTGCTCACCCGGGATGCTCCCCTTGCTGGTCTCTCTGGTGATTACCACAAGTGTAGGTACGGCGTGTTGATGCGGATGCTGGTGTGTGGTTCTTTTTGAATGGGTTGTTGGGACATGAAAGGGCGGGGTACGGTGGCCTGTGTGGAATTGGATGGGTGCGGTGGGATGTAAATGTGAATGTGAGCACATTTGGGGGGTTGCACGAAAGTGTAGGTATGCCGTGTTGAGGCGGATGGGGGAGGGGTGGGTGTTTTTGAATGGGGTGTTGGAACATGAAATGGCGGGGTACCGTGGCCTGTGCCGGGTTGGGTGGATGCGCTGGGATGCAAATGTGAATGTGAGCACATTGGGAGGGTTGCAAGAAAGTGCAGGTATGGCGTGTTGATGCGGATGGGGGAGGGGTGGGTGTTTTTGAATGGGGTGTTGGAACACGAAAGGGCGAGGTACGGTGGCCTGTGTGGGGTTGGGTGGGTGCAGTGGGATGCAAATGTGAATGTGAGCACATACGGGGGGTCGCACGAAAGTGTAGGTATGGCGTGTTGATGCGGATGGAGGAGGGGTGGGTGTTTTTGAATGGGGTGTTGGGACATGAAAGGGCGGGGTACGGTGGCCTGTGCCGGGTTGGGTGGATGCGGTGGGATGCAAATGTGAATGTGAGCACATTGGGGGGGTTGTAGGAAAGTGTAGGTATGCCGCGTTGAGGCGGATGGGGGAGGGGTGGGTGTTTTTGAATGGGGTGTTGGAACATGAAATGGCGGGGTACCGCGGCCTGTGCCGGGTTGGGTGGATGCGGTGGGATGCAAATGTGAATGTGAGCACATTGGGGGGGTTGTAGGAAAGTGTAGGTATGGCGTGTTGATGCGGATGGGGGAGGGGTGGGTGTTTTTGAATGGGTCGTTGGAACATGAAAGGGCGATGCTGCCATGGACATCTGAACTGGCTTTGCCAGGCAAAAGCATTTCCAGCCGCGGTGGCTCCATTAAGGTCCACCGCTCGCTAGTAAAATTGGGGTAAAAATCGGCTATGTTTTTCGCTACACAGAGGGGGTGCTGGTTGTACCATGCACTGCACCACGGCCTCCTAACATCTTTGCAATGAGGTGCACTCCACAGCTGCCCTCCCCTCTATCATTACATCACATTCCAAGCCATAGTTGCTCACCCGGGATGCTCCCCTTGCTGGTCTCTCTGGTGATTACCACAAGTGTAGGTACGGCGTGTTGATGCGGATGCTGGTGTGTGGTTCTTTTTGAATGGGTTGTTGGGACATGAAAGGGCGGGGTACGGTGGCCTGTGTGGAATTGGATGGGTGCGGTGGGATGCAAATGTGAATGTGAGCACATTTGGGGGGTTGCACGAAAGTGTAGGTATGCCGTGTTGAGGCGGATGGGGGAGGGGTGGGTGTTTTTGAATGGGGTGTTGGAACATGAAATGGCGGGGTACCGTGGCCTGTGCCGGGTTGGGTGGATGCGCTGGGATGTAAAAGTGAATGTGAGCACATTGGGAGGGTTGCAAGAAAGTGCAGGTATGGCGTGTTGATGCGGATGGGGGAGGGGTGGGTGTTTTTGAATGGGGTGTTGGGACATGAAATGGCGGGGTACCGTGGCCTGTGCCGGGTTGGGTGGATGCGGTGGGATGCAAATGTGAATGTGAGCACATTGGGGGGGTTGTAGGAAAGTGTAGGTATGCCGCGTTGAGGCGGATGGGGGAGGGGTGGGTGTTTTTGAATGGGGTGTTGGGACATGAAATGGCGGGGTACCGTGGCCTGTGCCGGGTTGGGTGGATGCGGTGGGATGCAAATGTGAATGTAAGCACATTGGGGGGGTTGTAGGAAAGTGTAGGTATGGCGTGTTGATGCGGATGGGGGAGGGGTGGGTGTTTTTGAATGGGTCGTTAGAACATGAAAGGGCGATGCTGCCATGGACATCTGAACTGGCTTTGCCAGGCAAAAACATTTCCAGCCGCGGTGGCTCCATTAAGGTCCACCGCTCGCTAGTAAAATTGGGGTAAAAATCGGCTATGTTTTTCGCTACACAGAGGGGGTGCTGGTTGTACCATGCACTGCACCACGGCCTCCTAACATCTTTGCAATGAGGTGCACTCCACAGCTGCCCTCCCCTCGATCATTACATCACATTCCAAGCCATAGTTGCTCACCCGGGATGCTCCCCTTGCTGGTCTCTCTGGTGATTACCACAAGTGTAGGTACGGCGTGTTGATGCGGATGCTGGTGTGTGGTTCTTTTTGAATGGGTTGTTGGGACATGAAAGGGCGGGGTACGGTGGCCTGTGTGGAATTGGATGGGTGCGGTGGGATGCAAATGTGAATGTAAGCACATTTGGGGGGTTGCACGAAAGTGTAGGTATGGCGTGTTGATGCGGATGGGGGAGGGGTGGGTGTTTTTGAATGGGGTGTTGGGACATGAAAGGGCGGGATTTGTGGTAAACAGCGGAGAGACCAGCAAGGGTAGCATCCCGGTCGAGCAACCATGGGTTGGAATGTGATGTAATGATAGAAACGAAGGCATTTGTGAAGTGGAATGCATTCTGAAGGTGGTAGGAGGCCGTGGTGCAGTGCAAAGTATACCCACCACCCTCCTTGTATGGCGAAAAACATCCCCAGTTTTTACCCCGATTTTACTAGTGAGCGGTGGACCTTAATGGAGCTGCGGCGGCTGGACAATGTTTTGGTTTGGCAAACCGGGTTCGGATGTCCATGCCCTGATCCCAGAGACCTCACCAACGCCATTGGCTTGGGGCACAGAAGCCGTGGATACATCCTGAAGGGGTCCCTTGGGTTGCCGACTATGCCTATGGAGAACTACCCAGAAACATGCCTTTTTTTTATGTATGGTTTGTGGTAAATAGCGGAGAGACCAGCAAGGGGAGCATCCCGGGTGAGCAACTATGGGTTGGAATGTGATGTAATGATAGAGAGGAAGGCATTTGTGAAGTGGTATGCATTCTGAAGGTGGTAGGAGGCCGTGGTGCAGTGCAAAGTATACCCAGCACCCTCCTTGTATGGCAAAAAACATCCCCAATTTTTACCCCGATTTTACAAGTATTTTACTACATGGTGGGGCACATCCTGCGGCACATGGTGGGGCACATGGTGGGGCACATCCCAGGGCACATCGTGGGGTTCACAGTGGGGCACACTGTGGGGCACATCATGGGGCACATCAATTGGCATTTGGCGGGCACATCGTGCGGCACATGGTGGGGCACATGGTGGGGCACATCATGGGTCACATTCTGGTGAGCATTGAGGGGCACATTCTGGGGCACATCGTGGGCCACATTGCGGGGCACATCCTGGGGCAGTGCGGTGAAAGGTGGTGTGGTGTGGTCTAGCGTGGTGTGGATTGATGTGGTGTAGTGTTTCTTCCTTTTGTGTGGTGCCATGTGAGGAACATGTTGTAACCGCTGCATAGTGGTTGATCTTTGTTGTAACTGCGAAGCCTGTAGCCTTGATGCCCCAGGGGTCGTAACGCCCGACACTGCCCCTGATATCTCCGAACCCACATAACCCTCTTCAGACCCATATCCAGCTTAGGGGAGCGACATATGCGAAGCACTTGTAAGTCCTTTGAACTCCATGGTGGAATATGAAGAGTACGAAAACCCGGTCTACAAAAATGGAGCAGACATAGAATCTCAATGCGCATTCATCGCACATAATGACACAACGTGAAATCATTCGAAATAATTTAAATAAATCCGATTGGGAAATCACGAAAGACAAATGCGACTCGACGCGCGCTCACAGGCGACATCTGGCGGCGAACGGAAAACATGAAAACAAGCGGAAAATTTACTGCACTAATGTACATCTGAGAATCATTGAAATTCTGATCACATCAGTGTATAATTGAGTGCTGTCAGTGCTGCCGTTACACATGTGTGGTGCACTGGTTCAGGGCTGTTTGTGTTGTCTTGAGGCCTCATTCCATAGGCGAGGTGGTTTGTGAGTGCCAAAAGAATGCATCCTAGTAGGTTACTTTTGCGTTCTAAAATATCCCAAACACCCGATCATTTTTTTGGGAAAATATCCTAATTATCCTAAAAAAAAGGGTTACGGTTAACCTTAGCTTTAACGGTAACCATTTTTTAGGATAGTTAGGATATTTTTGGTCCTTGCCTGGAAGAATATTAAGTACTTGGGATATTTTGGACATTTTTCAGCAGGAGGTTTCAGTCTAGATGAGTCAGCTAGGGATATTTAGGATATTTAGGATATTTTTTGCATGACGTTTTAGGATCTTTTCTTGCATTTAGAATATTTGTTCTGGCGAGGTTGGGATGTTTTTGACGATTGCTTATCACAACATGTTCAGCCTGCGTTTGTTTGTCCATTACGATGTTGAGGATGGTCCACATAATGAGGATATTGTCTCCATCAGGACTTAGGATATTTTTGGCAATGTACTCATCACAATGGTAGCTGTAACCCTTCTTCGAATCTTTGGAATATTTCTGGTGTTATGCCCAAAGCTACATGAAGTACTTGGGATATTGAGGATATTTTTGAGCAAGAACGTTCAGTCAATTGAGGATATTTGGGATATTTAGGATATTTTCTGCATGATCTGAGAGAATGGTGCTGATATTCAGGATGTTTGGTCTGGCGAGATTAGGAAGTATTTGACACGTGCTGAGCACAACATTTTCAGCATCCTGTTGTAGGCCCATTGGATGGTTCAGAATATTTAGGATAATTCGAATATTGTCTCCTATAGGACTTATGATATCTTCCTTCTAGCCATCGCTACTTACTCATCACACCAATAGCGGATACTTACAATATGTTCGATGATATGCCCCGAACAATATTACGTACTTAGGATATTTAGGATGTTTTTGAGAAAAGAAACGAGCCAGGTCAGAACATTTGGGATACTTAGGATATTTTCTGCATGAGGTTTAACGATCTTCCCGATGATTCGGATGACTGACTTGGCAAAATTAGGACTCACAACATTTTCAACATCCCGTTGTTTGCCCATTGGGATGTTTAGGATATTTAGGATAATTAGGATATTTTCTCCGTCAGCACTTATGATATTTTTATTCTTAGATTTTTCATGTATAGTAATGGCAAATTCCTCATCACAACCGTACTTGTAACCACTCTTAGGATATTTAAGATATTCCTTGCTGTTATCGAAGAAAGTGGAGTACTTAGCACATTAAAGATGTTTGCTAGCCCCAACTTTCAGTCCCAAAAGTTGAGGACATTTAGGATACTTAGGATGTTTTTTGCACAAATTAGACAGTGTTTTTAGGCTAAGGCTAACCGGTTTATCCATCTCTTTGACAATGACCCATCGCAACATGTTTGCCAGGTCAGGAGGTTTAGGATAATTACATGCCCGGAGCCACACAAAGTACTTGGGATATTTGGGATATTTTTGAGAACAAATGTTCAGTCAGTTGAAGATATTTAGGATATTTTCTCCAACAGGAGTTAGAATATCGTTCTTTTTACATTTTGCATGTGTAGTGATGGCAAATAACTCATGACAACCGTAATTGTAACCACTCTTAGGATATGTAGTATATTCGTTGGTGTTATCGAGGAATATTCAGTACTTGGCATAGTTAGGATGTTTCCTAGCCCTAACGTTCTGTCCCAAAGGCTGGGGATGTTCAGGATACTTAGGATGTTTTTTCCACGCGTTAGACAGAGGTTCTAGGATAAGGATAACCTATTTTTCCATATCTTTGACAATGACTCATCGCAACATGTTCGCCTGGTTAGGACTTTTATGATAATTAGAATCATTAGGATCTTTTCTGCATTCGGACTTAGGATCGTTTTCTCAAACACGACTTAGGACATTCGTTGGCGCGCTTTTCATTTCGTACGGGTTAGCCATCGGGATGCGCAGCCTTGATAGATCTATGGTTGTGTAGAAGATTGTGATATTGTATTTTAAACTCACTAGGATATTGGGGACATCTGGGATGTTTCTCAAAATTGGTTAGGACAATTTGATCCCATACCTCATCTGCTATGGGTTTGACATTTTGGTAAGTTGTTGAGCATCGAATCATGCAGTACTTTGGCAGCCGCGGTTTTGTAGCACACAGGACACATGCAGTGTTCTGTTTCCAACAGACAATGGTATGTACAAAATTTGTAACATCGTCACGCAACAAACTAGGATTTTTTGAACCGTGAAGTGGACCACTTCGACATTCCTTTTTGCGATAGTAATAGTGATACGTCTTTACTACCTGCAATATCACTGCGTCAAGATTTTTGCGGACAAAAGAGGTTGAGGAAAGTTGCAATAGTTATGATAATTTGTGGCTTACAGTTTAGAATGTATTTCCTGCCTTTGAATTATGGCTAGATCGAGCATTTGGACCATTCATATATTCCCTCAAGGAGCTAGGGTTGTTGAGATTCCTCGTTCAGCAAATTTTTGAAATCCTTTTTAGCCTTTGCGTACAGGCCTATGCGGGTTACACAGAAGGATTTCCCGAAGGTATGTGGCATTGTAGAGGCATGTGCACATTTGGAATCTCTAAGATTCTTGTCCAGGAGGGGGGCGGGATGGTCTCAGCACACTCAGAGGAAGATCTAGCTCCTAAGAAGGTGCCATGGCGGCCATGTGCGAAAAACATGAGCTTCAATGAGACCTTTGTTCTGCACCATGGAAGTTTTTGGATACAGCTTGCAATAGACAGCACTGCGCACAAGACACAACACATTGCTCACAGCACGACATGGTGCAAAGAATACAAAACAAAACTCCCAGCAAAGCTGACTAGAAGCCCAAAAAACAAGCTGTCCCCAGGACAACACTCTCCATACAGCGTATCACTGTGCACATCGATCGGCAACGTCACCGAATGCAACAGATTGGAAAAAACATCACATGGCACAAATCATTGTCCGCGTCCGAACGGGCCAGCAACGAACAGATTCGGCCGTTAAGCGCCGCACATGGGGCACAATCAGACAAAGATACCCTGCAAACGGGGAACCAGGGCCCAAGTAAGCAAGAAGCACACACAAATGGGCCGACAAAATGTGACCGCGGCCTCAACTGCGCGCATGCACCCCCCCACCCCACCCCACCCCATTGTCTCCTGCGCACAAGGGACATGGACAAACCCTACTCCCCTAGGGGGGAGGGGCGGAAGGGGCGGGGCAGCGCATGCCGCGATACCACCAGGGAAGGAAGGGCAGGGTGTTACGCAAAGGGGAGGGACATGTGTGCGGATGTGTGCGGAGTAAATGGTGGGTGCTGAGCTTGAGCCTATGATCCGGACTCCAGTGGAGAGGACTTTGGTTTTGGAAGGAGATTGGCCCATTGGCCTCCACAAAGTGGCGCTGAAAGCACCAAAGCTGCCTAGTAAGGAGCGAGTATATACCGAAAAAAAATAGACACTCAGAAAGTGTGCCTCCAAGAAGGATGTGCGTAGCATAACGTCCTTGTGACAGCGCCCTTATGCGAACGCATTTTGGAGGGGGGGTTTTTCGGACCCCCCACCGCTCGTTAGGACCCCCCTCCCCCATAGCTCGACGCCACCGTCTCGGATTCGCAAAATGAGTGACGTTTTGGACTCAGCGACCCCGAAATAGGGGGGGTTTACTGTGTCAATAGCTCATTTTAGGATATGGGTGACTATTACCGACTCGGTAGGCTCTGCCCGTTCCTCACCACGAATGGGGATACCCCTTTTGGGGTGGTGTTAGAGCAGGACCCCCTGGGGACCTACATGGGTAAACTAGTACCCCCCCCCCCTATTTTGATGTCGCTGAATCCGAATATCAACTCAGATTTGGCGGTTGGGGCGGTTATTACCGAGTTTTTGGTCGCGCGCGCGCTCCATTTGGACCCCCTCATATCTCGACGCCACTGTCTCAGATTCGAAAAAGAATTGCATTTTCGGAATCAGCGACCTCGAAATAGGGGGGGTACAAAGATTTTCACGTCGATTTGGTACAATTTGCTATTTTTAGTACTTACGGGGAGACTGTATACTCGGTAGGATCTGCCTGTCTAGGAACGGGCAGATCCTACCGAGTCAGGGGCAATAAAAAAGCGTACAGCACCCAGTGTTCCCAAGTGGTCTCCCACCTCAGTACTAACTGGGCCTGACTAGGCTTAACTTCTGAAATCGGACGGGTTCCGGTGTGTTCCCAGTAGTATGGCCGTACGCATTTGTCATGCGCGGACGCCCGGCTTGCGGGCAGGGAAAAGGGGGGGGGTCGACCGCATCCGAACGGGCCAGCAACGAACAGATTCGGCCGTTAAGAGCCGCACATGGGGCACAATCAGACAAAGATACCCTGCAAACGGGGAACCAGGGCCCAAGTAATGAAGAAGCACGCACAAATGGGCCGAGAAAATGTGACCGCGGCCTCAACTGCGCGCATGCCCCCCCCCCCCACCCCACCCCACCCCATTGTCTCCTGTCTTTGTGGGCCATCTCTTCAGCTTGAGGTTTATGAACCTCTAGAGGAGACCTAGGAGGTCACACTCATGCTGTCAGGCTCCATGATAATGCATAGATGTTGCCCTGGGGGGGTGCCTTGGGTTGCCGACTATCACTGAAAACAGCCATCCTGAAAAGGCCGAAAAGTTACGTAGTAGAACGGTGAAATTTGTACAAAAAAAAGGTTTGTGGGCCATCTCTTCAGCTTGAGGTTCAGGAACCTCTAGAGGACACCTAGGAGGTCACATTCATGCTGTCAGGCTCCATGACAATGCATCCACATTGCCCTGGGGGGGTGCCTTGAGTTGCCGACTATCACTGAAAACAACCATCCTTGGGGCCAGGGTTGGCTGCTGCCTTGGGCTTGGGTTCGGTCCCATGTGCCTGAGTTTGCGTCCCAAATGAATGTATTGCCATGCAACACACATGAATGTTGTCCTCCATACCTCAATAGCATGCCTATATGTCTACCCCAGCAATGCCTGGCCCTTGTGAATGGGCTCCCACCCCCTGGAGATCCCTTGTTCAGGGAGAGTCCAGGGTGGTGGGTCAGGCTGCAGAGTGTAGGCCACAAACACAGAACGTGTTCCCATGTTTTTGTGCCCGAAAACTTGGAAGATTTTAGGAAATTGTTTTATGCCTATACGTCTACCCCAGCAATGCCTGGCCCTTGTGAATGGGCTCCCACCCCCTGGAGATCCCTTGTTCAGGGAGTGTCCAGAGTGGTGGGTCAGGCTGCAGAGTGTAGGCCACAAACACAGAACGTGTTCCCATGTTTTTGTGCCCGAAAACTTGGAAGATTTTAGGAAATTGTTTTATGCCTATATGTCTACCCCAGCAATGCCTGGCCCTTGTGAATGGGCTCCCACCCCCTGGAGATCCCTTGTTCAGGGAGAGTCCAGAGTGGTGGGTCAGGCTGCAGAGTGTAGGCCACAAACACAGAACGTGTTCCCATGTTTTTGTGCCCGAAAACTTGGAAAATTTTAGGGAATTGTTTTATGCCTATATGTCTACCCCAGCAATGCCTGGTCCTTGTGAATGTATTTTTTTTTGGGGACAGCAAATGAAAAAAACCGTCAACTTCCTGTTTCCTGGAAAAAAATTACACGAAGGTACCACAAAAAAAATTCACAAAGGGTCATTCGCATCCCCAATGCCACCAGAATCGGCTGAGATTATGCACCCTGCTTTTTCCATTGCACCCGCACTGCTGTAGGAATTCGCACCGCTTTGCACCCCTACTCCTACATGAATCCACTAATTTATTCAGAAATGCAACCAGAATTGAGTTCCAAACCCTAGCTTTCACAAATGCAAAAATGGGTTGAACACACATGCTGCCCCTACTCTCGCCAATACAAAAATTGTCTAATCATGCATTCCATGCCCGTCCTGATTGTGTATCAAACATGTTGTTCTTGCATCGCATGCTTTTGCCAATGCACAAAGCTTTTAACTTGCAACCAATGCCTTATCAATTGAGGTTTTCCGCTTGCCCCTGCAAAAGACATGGCTTGAACATACAAATGTTTTGGTGTCTGTTGTTTGGTCATCATTTTTGCCAGCCAAGTCCTGTTGTAGCGAAGTGTGTTGCATCAATTCTGCTCCAAACTGCAATGGCATGTCCCCAACAACACTGGACTGTCTTGGCATCAGTGAAAGTAGGAGGAGGAAAAAACAAGCATTGTTCAATAGTGTCCACAAATAGAGCAAGCAATAGGGAACATTCCACACAGGCTCACCATGAAAAACACCACATATTTTGGAAAAAAATAGTCATGCTGAACACTGGCAGCAAACATTGACCAAAATACAATGCACCAATTTTCCGACTTGTGCAGGCAGCAACGAAAATGTCATAGCAATTGGCCATGCCCGGATGTATTTCTACAAGCGTCAGCGCGCTGTCTGTGTGTTCGTTGTGTGTCAGCGCGCATCATAGGTGTCCATTGGGTGTCAGCGCGCTGTCTGTGTGTGTCAGCGCGCTGTCTGTGTGTCACTTGTGTGTCAGCGCACTCTGTGTGTGTCACTTGTGTGTCACGCGCTCTCTGTGGTCATTTGTGTGTCAGCTCTGTGTGTCAGTTGTGTGTCAGCGAGTGCTCTATAGACTCTCACTAAGTTGACTTGGGGCGCTCTGATACATGGGCTTCACTCAAATGGGTATATATAGGGGTCGTACATGGTGTATTCTGTAAGTGTATGAGTGCAAGTGTGGAAGTGTGTCCTTCAGGTTCGCTCTGGCGAAGGAGTTGACTGCACATGAGCAGCCAAAATAGGCTGATTGACTTGAAATGGTGATGGATGATCACAAAGATGAAATTCTCTCAAAGAGTGAAAAATGACCAAAATCGACCCAAAACTCACCTCGAAAACACCCAGGCGCACTCGGAGTGCCCCAGCAGCGCCGTGGCGAACGACGGAGGGCGTCGCCACGCGTCGCAGCTGTCGCTTGCGACCGATCCTGCCAAAAATGGCACATTTGGCCAGAAACAGGCCAAAAAGGTCTAAAAACCCAAAATGGGCCAGGATGAAGCCCTGAAACTGGGCAAGACGCTGGAAGAGAGCCGTCGACACACAATACCAGTGTTGACGAGTGCCACGAACGCACTCGCGCGTCGAAAAGCTACGACAAGCGTCGCCGACAGAAAAAGAGAGCAAAATTTGAAAATTTGCAAAATTGAAGAATTGAAACAGAATTAGCTGCTACAGGTGGCGCAGGACAGTCAAACGCTGTCAGCGCAGCGTAGAGCGTCACGTTGTGAGCGCCGTAACCCTGTCCGAGCGCGTCGCCAGGGAACAGGGACTCTGATTCGCAACAAAATATCAAAATCCAACTTCAAACTTCAAAATTGCTTCAAGAACACCAAAATGAGAGAAACAAACACCTTGTGGACCTGTACTGTACTCCCCAAATTCCAACAAAAGGTAACAAACCAGGACTTCGTTCATTTGAATACGATGTCTCCACTCGCGCTGTCTGTGTGTTCGTTGTGTGTCAGCGCGCTCTGTGTGTGTCAGTTGTGCAACACAACAGTTATGATGCAGGTTGACACGGAAACCGCACAACTCTTTCTCGAAATCAAGGCAAAATGTTCGGGGACTCCACAATGGTGAAATGTGGCCAACGACCAAAAGATTCACCCATTCACGGACCGTGGGGTAGGAGAGGCACAGGACAGGGGGGGGTTGATATTACCAACGGCTGCTTTGCTGTGGCGTCCATGTACGGCACCCGTTTCTTGACGGCAGCAGGATGAACGAAAGAGCGATCAGCTGCAGCATACAAATTGCGCAAACGCACCAGTTCAGCACTTCTTGGGTTACCGTGTCCATTGCGACCTACTTTTTGGGCATGTCCAAAAAAAAGGTCGCAGTTGCAATGTGCCCCGCGAGTTGAGCAACTGTTATCCGCAGAAATGCGTTTTTCTGCGGATAAGGGCTTATCCGCAGAAATGTCTGCGGCGGTCGGCTTTCTGGCAGAACAAAGCGAAATTGAGCAGATTTTTTGGGGAAATGCCAGATTAGAGCTGTCTGTACTGGTCACTGCCTGTTGGATGACATGCCTGAACACAAATTTTATTCTGTTTCTGAATTGCAGAATTTTTGGGTGAGTTCTCACTATGCCACCCATTAGAAGAAAGATCATTGTGAATGTGAGCACATTGGGGGGGTTGTAGGAAAGTGTAGGTATGGCGTGTTGATGCGGATGGGGGAGGGGTGGGTGTTTTTGAATGGGGTGTTGGGACATGAAAGGGCGAGGTACGGTGGCCTGTGTGGGGTTGGGTGGGTGCAGTGGGATGCAAATGTGAATGCGAGCACATACGGGGGGTCGCACGAAAGTGTAGGTATGGCGTGTTGATGCGGATGAAGGAGGGGTGGGTGTTTTTGAATGGGGTGTTGGGACATGAAAGGGCGGGGTACGGTGGCCTGTGCCGGGTTGGGTGGATGCGGTGGGATGCAAATGTGAATGTGAGCACATTTGGGGGGTTGCACGAAAGTGTAGGTATGCCGTGTTGAGGCGGATGGGGGAGGGGTGGGTGTTTTTGAATGGGGTGTTGGAACATGAAATGGCGGGGTACCGTGGCCTGTGCCGGGTTGGGTGGATGCGCTGGGATGCAAATGTGAATGTGAGCACATTGGGAGGGTTGCAAGAAAGTGCAGGTATGGCGTGTTGATGCGGATGGGGGAGGGGTGGGTGTTTTTGAATGGGGTGTTGGAACACGAAAGGGCGAGGTACGGTGGCCTGTGTGGGGTTGGGTGGGTGCAGTGGGATGCAAATGTGAATGTGAGCACATACGGGGGGTCGCACGAAAGTGTAGGTATGGCGTGTTGATGCGGATGGAGGAGGGGTGGGTGTTTTTGAATGGGGTGTTGGGACATGAAATGGCGGGGTACCGTGGCCTGTGCCGGGTTGGGTGGATGCGGTGGGATGCAAATGTGAATGTAAGCACATTGGGGGGGTTGTAGGAAAGTGTAGGTATGGCGTGTTGATGCGGATGGGGGAGGGGTGGGTGTTTTTGAATGGGTCGTTGGAACATGAAAGGGCGATGCTGCCATGGACATCTGAACTGGCTTTGCCAGGCAAAAACATTTCCAGCCGCGGTGGCTCCATTAAGGTCCACCGCTCGCTAGTAAAATTGGGGTAAAAATCGGCTATGTTTTTCGCTACACAGAGGGGGTGCTGGTTGTACCATGCACTGCACCACGGCCTCCTAACATCTTTGCAATGAGGTGCACTCCACAGCTGCCCTCCCCTCGATCATTACATCACATTCCAAGCCATAGTTGCTCACCCGGGATGCTCCCCTTGCTGGTCTCTCTGGTGATTACCACAAGTGTAGGTACGGCGTGTTGATGCGGATGCTGGTGTGTGGTTCTTTTTGAATGGGTTGTTGGGACATGAAAGGGCGGGGTACGGTGGCCTGTGTGGAATTGGATGGGTGCGGTGGGATGTAAATGTGAATGTGAGCCCATTTGGGGGGTTGCACGAAAGTGTAGGTATGCCGTGTTGAGGCGGATGGGGGAGGGGTGGGTGTTTTTGAATGGGGTGTTGGAACATGAAATGGCGGGGTACCGTGGCCTGTGCCGGGTTGGGTGGATGCGCTGGGATGCAAATGTGAATGTGAGCACATTGGGAGGGTTGCAAGAAAGTGCAGGTATGGCGTGTTGATGCGGATGGGGGAGGGGTGGGTGTTTTTGAATGGGGTGTTGGAACACGAAAGGGCGAGGTACGGTGGCCTGTGTGGGGTTGGGTGGGTGCAGTGGGATGCAAATGTGAATGTGAGCACATACGGGGGGTCGCACGAAAGTGTAGGTATGGCGTGTTGATGCGGATGGAGGAGGGGTGGGTGTTTTTGAATGGGGTGTTGGGACATGAAAGGGCGGGGTACGGTGGCCTGTGTGGGGTTGGGTGGATGCGGTGGGATGCAAATGTGAATGTGAGCACATTTCGGGGGTTGCACGAAAGTGTAGGTATGCCGCGTTGAGGCGGATGGGGGAGGGGTGGGTGTTTTTGAATGGGGTGTTGGAACATGAAATGGCGGGGTACCGTGGCCTGTGCCGGGTTGGGTGGATGCGGTGGGATGCAAATGTGAATGTAAGCACATTGGGGGGTTGTAGGAAAGTGTAGGTATGGCGTGTTGATGCGGATGGGGGAGGGGTGGGTGTTTTTGAATGGGTCGTTGGAACATGAAAGGGCGATGCTGCCATGGACATCTGAACTGGCTTTGCCAGGCAAAAACATTTCCAGCCGCGGTGGCTCCATTAAGGTCCACCGCTCGCTAGTAAAATTGGGGTAAAAATCGGCTATGTTTTTCGCTACACAGAGGGGGTGCTGGTTGTACCATGCACTGCACCACGGCCTCCTAACATCTTTGCAATGAGGTGCACTCCACAGCTGCCCTCCCCTCGATCATTACATCACATTCCAAGCCATAGTTGCTCACCCGGGATGCTCCCCTTGCTGGTCTCTCTGGTGATTACCACAAGTGTAGGTATGGCGTGTTGATGCGGATGCTGGTGTGTGGTTCTTTTTGAATGGGTTGTTGGGACATGAAAGGGCGGGGTACGGTGGCCTGTGTGGAATTGGATGGGTGCGGTGGGATGCAAATGTGAATGTGAGCACATTTGGGGGGTTGCACGAAAGTGTAGGTATGGCGTGTTGATGCGGATGGGGGAGGGGTGGGTGTTTTTGAATGGGGTGTTGGGACATGAAAGGGCGGGGTACGGTGGCCTGTGCCGGGTTGGGTGGATGCGGTGGGATGCAAATGTGAATGTGAGCACCTTGGGGGGGTTGCAAGAAAGTGCAGGTATGGCGTGTTGATGCGGATGGGGGAGGGGTGGGTGTTTTTGAATGGGGTGTTGGAACACGAAAGGGCGAGGTACGGTGGCCTGTGTGGGGTTGGGTGGGTGCAGTGGGATGCAAATGTGAATGTGAGCACATACGGGGGGTCGCACGAAAGTGTAGGTATGGCGTGTTGATGCGGATGGAGGAGGGGTGGGTGTTTTTGAATGGGGTGTTGGGACATGAAAGGGCGGGGTACGGTGGCCTGTGTGGGGTTGGGTGGATGCGGTGGGATGCAAATGTGAATGTGAGCACATTTGGGGGGTTGCAAGAAAGTGTAGGTATGGCGTGTTGATGCGGATGGGGGAGGGGTGGGTGTTTTTGAATGGGGTGTTGGGATATGAAAGGGCGAGGTACGGTGGCCTGTGTGGGGTTGGGTGGGTGCAGTGGGATGCAAATGTGAATGCGAGCACATACGGGGGGTCGCACGAAAGTGTAGGTATGGCGTGTTGATGCGGATGAGGGATGGGTGGGTGTTTTTGAATGGGGTGTTGGGACATGAAAGGGCGGGGTACGGTGGCCTGTGTGGGGTTGGGTGGATGCGGTGGGATGCAAATGTGAATGTGAGCACATTTGGGGGGTTGCAAGAAAGTGTAGGTATGGCGTGTTGATGCGGATGGGGGAGGGCTGGGTGTTTTTGAATGGGGTGTTGGAACACGAAAGGGCGAGGTACGGTGGCCTGTGTGGGGTTGGGTGGGTGCAGTGGGATGCAAATGTGAATGTGAGCACATACGGGGGGTCGCACGAAAGTGTAGGTATGGCGTGTTGATGCGGATGGAGGAGGGGTGGGTGTTTTTGAATGGGGTGTTGGGACATGAAAGGGCGGGGTACGGTGGCCTGTGTGGGGTTGGGTGGATGCGGTGGGATGCAAATGTGAATGTGAGCACATTTGGGGGGTTGCAAGAAAGTGTAGGTATGGCGTGTTGATGCGGATGGGGGAGGGGTGGGTGTTTTTGAATGGGGTGTTGGGATATGAAAGGGCGAGGTACGGTGGCCTGTGTGGGGTTGGGTGGGTGCAGTGGGATGCAAATGTGAATGCGAGCACATACGGGGGGTCGCACGAAAGTGTAGGTATGGCGTGTTGATGCGGATGAGGGATGGGTGGGTGTTTTTGAATGGGGTGTTGGGACATGAAAGGGCGGGGTACGGTGGCCTGTGTGGGGTTGGGTGGATGCGGTGGGATGCAAATGTGAATGTGAGCACATTTGGGTGGTTTCACGAAAGTGTAGGTATGCCGTGTTGAGGCGGATGGGGGAGGGGTGGGTGTTTTTGAATAGGTGTTGGAACATGAAATGGCGGGGTACCGTGGCCTGGGCCGGGTTGGGTGGATGCGATGGGATGCAAATGTGAATGTGAGCACATTGGGAGGGTTGCAAGAAAGTGCAGGTATGGCGTGTTGATGCGGATGGGGGAGGGGTGGGTGTTTTTGAATGGGGTGTTGGAACATGAAACGGCGGGGTACCGTGGCCTGTGCCGGGTTGGGTGGATGCGGTGGGATGCAAATGTGAATCCGAGCACATTTGGGGGGTTGCACGAAAGTGTAGGTATGCCGTGTTGAGGCGGATGGGGGAGGGGTGGGTGTTTTTGAATGGGGTGTTGGGACATGAAAGGGCGGGGTACGGTGGCCTGTGTGGGGTTGGGTGGATGCGGTGGGATGCAAATGTGAATGTGAGCACATTTGGGGGGTTGCACGAAAGTGTAGGTATGCCGTGTTGAGGCGGATGGGGGAGGGGTGGGTGTTTTTGAATGGGGTGTTGGAACATGAAATGGCGGGGTACCGTGGCCTGTGCCGGGTTGGGTGGATGCGGTGGGATGCAAATGTGAATGTGAGCACATTGGGGGGGTTGTAGGAAAGTGTAGGTATGGCGTGTTGATGCGGATGGGGGAGGGGTGGGTGTTTTTGAATGGGTCGTTGGAACATGAAAGGGCGATGCTGCCATGGACATCTGAACTGGCTTTGCCAGGCAAAAACATTTCCAGCCGCGGTGGCTCCATTAAGGTCCACCGCTCGCTAGTAAAATTGGGGTAAAAATCGGCTATGTTTTTCGCTACACAGAGGGGGTGCTGGTTGTACCATGCACTGCACCACGGCCTCCTAACATCTTTGCAATGAGGTGCACTCCACAGCTGCCCTCCCCTCTATCATTACATCACATTCCAAGCCATAGTTGCTCACCCGGGATGCTCCCCTTGCTGGTCTCTCTGGTGATTACCACAAGTGTAGGTACGGCATGTTGATGCGGATGCTGGTGTGTGGTTCTTTTTGAATGGGTTGTTGGGACATGAAAGGGCGGGGTACGGTGGCCTGTGTGGAATTGGATGGGTGCGGTGGGATGTAAATGTGAATGTGAGCACATTTGGGGGGTTGCACGAAAGTGTAGGTATGCCGTGTTGAGGCGGATGGGGGAGGGGTGGGTGTTTTTGAATGGGGTGTTGGAACATGAAATGGCGGGGTACCGTGGCCTGTGCCGGGTTGGGTGGATGCGCTGGGATGCAAATGTGAATGTGAGCACATTGGGAGGGTTGCAAGAAAGTGCAGGTATGGCGTGTTGATGCGGATGGGGGAGGGGTGGGTGTTTTTGAATGGGGTGTTGGAACACGAAAGGGCGAGGTACGGTGGCCTGTGTGGGGTTGGGTGGGTGCAGTGGGATGCAAATGTGAATGTGAGCACATTGGGGGGGTTGCACGAAAGTGTAGGTATGCCGTGTTGAGGCGGATGGGGGAGGGGTGGGTGTTTTTGAATGGGGTGTTGGGACATGAAAGGGCGGGGTACGGTGGCCTGTGTGGGGTTGGGTGGATGCGGTGGGATGCAAATGTGAATGTGAGCACATTTGGGGGGTTGCACGAAGGTGTAGGTATGCCGTGTTGAGGCGGATGGGGGAGGGGTGGGTGTTTTTGAATGGGGTGTTGGAACATGAAATGGCGGGGTACCGTGGCCTGTGCCGGGTTGGGTGGATGCGGTGGGATGCAAATGTGAATGTGAGCACATTGGGGGGGTTGTAGGAAAGTGTAGGTATGGCGTGTTGATGCGGATGGGGGAGGGGTGGGTGTTTTTGAATGGGGTGTTGGGACATGAAAGGGCGAGATACGGTGGCCTGTGTGGGGTTGGGTGGGTGCAGTGGGATGCAAATGTGAATGCGAGCACATACGGGGGGTCGCACGAAAGTGTAGGTATGGCGTGTTGATGCGGATGAAGGAGGGGTGGGTGTTTTTGAATGGGGTGTTGGGACATGAAAGGGCGGGGTACGGTGGCCTGTGCCGGGTTGGGTGGATGCGGTGGGATGCAAATGTGAATGTGAGCACATTTGGGGGGTTGCACGAAAGTGTAGGTATGCCGCGTTGAGGCGGATGGGGGAGGGGTGGGTGTTTTTGAATGGGGTGTTGGAACATGAAATGGCGGGGTACCGTGGCCTGTGCCGGGTTGGGTGGATGCGGTGGGATGCAAATGTGAATGTAAGCACATTGGAGGGGTTGTAGGAAAGTGTAGGTATGGCGTGTTGATGCGGATGGGGGAGGGGTGGGTGTTTTTGAATGGGTCGTTGGAACATGAAAGGGCGATGCTGCCAT
>CAXIWF010000953.1:0-66056 GCA_964036045.1 Eutreptiella sp. 'Long Island Sound 2002'
GTGGGGGTGGGGTCAAAAATGTCAACCCGCCCCTTTTTTGTGTCAAAAATCATGAATCTTTTGGTTTCCCTCTTGTCGCCCCTAGGATGGGTTTGGGTGATCATTTGGTGACAATACGGGTACTTGAGCACCCATAGGGACCCATGTGTTAGCTACTCGGCCCAAGTAGCCCCCACCATGGCCCCACCGAAAGCCCCAAAATGTTGTTTAGGTTGTTGAGTGTCACCTAAAAGTTTTTTGAATTTCGACTTTTTCCGCAATCCATTTGTCGCTCCTGAGATGGGTTTTTGCCGGCCGCGTGCGGTATGAAAATAAGCGTTGTTTATGCTTTTATTTTCAGATCACTTTTTTTTTTTGGGGGGAGGGCCAGTTTTATTCGTTGGTGTTTATTGGTGTTTATTGATATTTACACATTGTCCTCTCCTGATTCTTCGAATGGGGTTTGTTGTATGCATGCACCCGGTCGCGGCTAGGTTGAGGGTGCGGCACCCATGGCTCATGCATTTCTCTAGCGTTCGGTGTAGGGAGGGTCATGCATCACCTCAAGCACACCTAAGTCTCCTGGGCAGCCAAAGCGAAAGCCACCCGCTGGATTGGTGCATTTATACAGAGCCAACATGACCCGTGGTGGCCGCACATGCATGAATGTAAGAGGGAGCCATATATAGTCTAAGGCCACTATTCTTGGCTGCTGTGAGGTGCTCTTGCTGCAGTGCAAACAATTGTGGTACCAAAAATTTCATGCAGTAGGTGCCACTTTTGGTGTTGAGAAGGCATGCATGCGGCTTACCGGAATCTGAGATGCAATGTTTCTCATGTAGTTGTGGTGCATGGGGGGGGGGGGGGGCGCCATCACACTCCATACAATGTGAGAAGTGCAACTTTTGTGTGTGTGGTGAATGTACCGCAGATGGTATTTTTAGTGGCGGTCAGAGGGTCGTGTCACCTCGGTAATTTGTACATTGTTGAATGATGTGTAAGATGGGATCATGGCATTGTTCCATGGTGTACAAAATCGTGCCGAGGTATTGGCCCATGACAAAGCTTGAAGGTGATGCTAATCCAATTGTGCTAACCATTGTCCCTTTAGATTATGCACATTGCGTATAATTCAAAGAAGCGGCCATCAATGTCCCCGATGCGTTGTGGTGCATGCATGATACGCACGGTCCACGACAATGGTGCGGATGCAATGAAACAACGTGGTTGTTTCAATAGCCTACATCTCAAATTGCAACCTTTTGTGAGATTGCGGAATGTTACACAATAGGTAAAAGAAAGGAAAGAAGAGAAACACTGGGCAATATTTGCATGCTAGTGTACTGCGATGACCTCTTTTTGGGCACCCATTTTCAACAAACAAAAACACCCAATCAGCGGTTGGGTATGTAACAAAGGGGTAGATCCAAGACCACATTCACGAGGACAAAACAGCTATTATGCCATACAAGATTTGATGTACACATTTTCTCAAAAAATAGATACCTTAATAAACAATTTGCACGCCACATGCAAAATCCTTTTGGCCTACGTTTATTTACGCTTGTTCCTTGGGCCAACCTTGCCCATTCCTTGGGCCAACCTTGTCCGGTCCTTGGGCCAAATTTGCCTGAGCCTTGGGCCAACCTTGCCAATTCATTGGGCCACTGCAATAGTGCATCTACTGGATGGATTCATGTCACTTAGACAATCACCCCCTTTGTGTCTGATCTTTCGTTATTTTCCGGACCTCGTGTTCACCAGCTGACGGAACTATTTTTTTCATTTGGCCTCCAGCAGTTGTGGTTTCTGCCACACGCCACACAGTTTATGGCCCATTGAACCAGCCGTTGTCTGTTGTTGTTGATGCCTAGTACTTCTCCCAGGTTGCTTTTGGAGCCAGCCTCTTTGGGTTCACCTGCCTACCCCATTGCTATTTGTGTACTCTCCCATGGGCACATTGCCCTTAAGGGGCCCAATTGCTTTTTTTGGGGGGAAAACAACTACCCACATGCTACAGGCTGGCAATTTGTTGGTCTACGCCTTTACTCAAAGATCTTTTCTGCTAGATGAAATCACATCCTTCCAATTGAGCACATGAATTACTCTATTTTGACTATATGTAGTTAGCACATCTTTGTTGAGGTTGTAGATGCTCGTGTTTATTCCTCCACGCTCATTTGGCTCGCCATACTATGGAATGCCGTTGTGTTTTCTGCTATCGCATGTGCCTTTTACCCCAACACACGCGGTGACAACTCCCTAGAATAGCACAACTGCTTGTCTGTAGTCTAGCATGGTCTTGTTGTATCCTGGTGCTGTGTTGGTGCCATGTATCCTACTTGTGCATGTGAGTGGTGACATGGCGGCACAACCTGATTTAGCCCTTGGTTTTACCACTGTGGGAGGGCCGGACCAACCCAGCCAACCCCGAAGTGCACAGTGGCATGCCTGGACACACATGGATTAGACTGCACAACACTGCGTCTAATGCATGTAAGCCACCACGTCGCCCTGTGCGCAGAACCATCTTGCTCCTCTTGACAGTACCCATCGCTGGGGGAGGTTGACAAGGACACTTTTTGACTTGTTTGCGAAAGGCGCTGATGGCAAATACACCCCTGCAACGCGTGCGGTGTACGTTGGGAATGAATCAGGCAACAAATGGGATGGGAAATTCATGTTCATACTGTTCACTTTTTTTTCCCACACTCCACCCCTCTGCATTGTGTCAACAATGTTCGAGGGGGTTGCTTGTGCTGCTAGATGGTGCTTTCCTAGGTCAACAGCATGGTGTCATCCCATACCCAAATCCAAAGAAAAGTAGCTCCCAAAGTGGTTTGCCAAGTACAACAATCGCCACTGTTTCATTCGTAGGTATGGTGAATGTCATTTACGCAGTTATGCACATTAACAGTTTGTTGTGGCGTGTGCACCTAGCTTGGGATCAGTTGGGTGGAACACATCCAGTGTTTGCATCTCACGGTACATGCCGGCGTACACATCTAGCAGTTCATTAACAAGAGGAGCGTCAAGCATAAGCCTACCACGCTTTGCACATTGAGCTGGCACTGTAGTCTCTCCATTGTAGAGAGTGATGATGTCAACAGATCAATGTGCACCCCCCCCCCCCCCCGGGTATACCATTTCTATAGGCATGTGCGTAAACGGCTATGGAATGGTGGTCTTTCTTTTTTATTGTAAGTTCCACGGTTTCTGCGGTTTACCAGAATTATTCCCGGCCTGCAGCACTTGTGGCACACCCTGCGGCATGCCTGTGGCACACAGGTGTAGCCCCCTAGGGTCGAGGTTTTCGCTCTTGCCAAGCTTTCCTTCTTTCCTTGTGGTCTGCATGCTTGTTGTGCTGACAGTGTCACCAACACCACACACATGACAGTCCACACGTCACCATGGGGGGGGGCTTTGAGAACAAAGGGTTCGTGTCCAAACATGACTCGAAAAAGGTTTTTCCTTGAAAACAATGCCTTCTTCCCCTCAGGAATGTTGGACGCCAGGCAGTTGGACCTGGGGTTTGGGAGGGGGCGCTGTTTGGTACTCTGGCAAGCAATTAGGATAGGGAGGTTGACCTGTGCAGGCCCTTCCCATACTGCACACGGGGCTTCATCGACCTGCACTGATGTCAACCGTTGTGTGACACAGGGGGTTGGGGCTGGACCAGGGCCGTTTTTGGACCCCTTCTTGTGTCCCCTTCAGTGAAGCGCGCCAGTGACATGTCACCGATGATCTTTGGTTGCCTTTTGCATTGTGCACCCACTTTGTGCCGTAGCGGGACACGGGTTGTCTCAAGCGTCTGCTTCCCACTGCAGGCAGGGCGGCCAGTCCTATCTGCACACCTCTGCACAGGTGTGGGCGTCGTGACCCTGCCCTCGCAGACGCTGCCGCCCAACGCCCACACCGTGTGCTACCAACTGGATGGCGACAACGGCGGCACATGGCTCAAGATTGGGGCAGATTTCGAGGTGGCGGGGGCGACTCATTACACCGTCGTCCCAAGCCCTTTGTACGTCCAAACGGCCTTCACGCTCTCCATCCACGGCTACGCCTTCACGTCCGCGGACCAGTGGGCCTGGGGTGCCGCAGCCGACGCCTGCATTGCCCCTACGGCCCGCGACACGTCGGAGGGATCCCTGGGCAACAACCTCTTTACGATCGGCATGACCGAGGCAGCGGGCAACTACAGCGTCTGTTGGAGCCCCAGGTGCCCTATGCGACCCCCCCCCTCTACCAAAACCAGGGCGGATTTCCCCAGGTGCCCTATGCGACCCCTTCCTCTACCGATTTCCCCTGGTGTTCACCCCCGTTTTGTGCGCCCCGCTTCGTTGTATTTGTGGGACCCAGTCCACAAAGCAGCGTCCACACTGTTCTGGTTCGTTTGTTCTTGTGTGGGCAGGCTCTTCTGAGCTTCACAGGCGTGCTTGGGGTTGCCAAAGGGACGGCCATGGTCGCTCATTGGCCACCGGGCTTCTGTTTCAGACTAGAGTCACGACGATAACAGCGATGAAGCTTTATCAAGAAGGAGTTTATTTCGGGGCTCATGAACCCCTAATGTCCAAGAACTGCGTGTGCCATCCCAATGGTCAGTTGTTGTGAGTTTCTGTTGCATCTGTCCACTCTCTTTTTGTGTGCCACCATCCTCAGCTTCAAGCGCCCCCCCCCCCCCCCCCCGGAGGATCAATCCCATGTGGACCATGCACAGTGCGGCGCGTAAGCAACACCATATGGTCTAAGCAGCATGAGGCGTTGCTTCCATCAATTTCTGGCCATTTTCTGTTGCTTAGACGCGGGAGGGGGGGGGTACGGACACCAGCACCGCCAGCGCCAGCATTTACATCAGCACCAGCCATGACACCAGCACTGATGAAAGCACAGCACTGGTACCATAAATGAATTAATTCACATTTGCACCGCACCCAACAGCAGCCCCCACCACCACCACCACCACCACCACCACCATCACCACCACCACCACCAACATCAATAGCAACACCACCACCACCACCACCACCACCACCACCACCACCACCACCACCACCACCACCACCACCACCACCACCACCACCACCACCACCACCACACCCAACAGCAGCCCCCACCACCACCACCACCACCACACCCAACAGCAGCCCCCACCACCACCACCACCACCACCACCACCAACATCAATAGCAACACCACCACCACCACCACCACCACCACCACCACCACCAACATCAATAGCAACACCAGCACCAACACAATCGCCAGCGTCAGGTGGGCTGCCCACACACGCAAGGTGCATGATCAGCAGATACGAAGCATGGGAATGGGGCGACTGTGCTCGGTGTACCTCTGCATGCCAAGTACCCGCAGCGGTGAACTCCCTGTGTGATAAGGGTTCCCGCGACAGCCAGTCCCTGGGTGAGGCTCCAGCCCCCCAGCCAACCCCTGATGGCGAGAAGAAGGAGGACCTGCTGTGAACCTTGCGGGGCAGTCGGCAACCTGGGGCTGGCAGTGTACCCCCGACTGGGACAGGGGAGACCACACTCACTCACTCACTCACTCACCAACATCAATAGCAACACCAGCACCAACACAATCGCCAGCGCTTGCATCTTCCATTTGAATTTCAGGGGCACAGCCTGGCAGATGGTGGGCACAGCACTGGTGAGCGGGGCGTCAACATGGGAAACCCTTCCCGCTGCACCCGAATACGACTCCGTCTTTGTCCTACGGATGCACGGCTTCGGGTTCTCCACGGCGGACTCCTACGGCCTGGCCTTGCAGGGCACCACCTGCGCCGCCACGAGCCTCTACCCCGTCACCGCCCTCAAACTGCAGTCCGACACATACGTGTCCGGCACCGACAGTCTATCGGTGCCGCCGGGGGCGCACATCGTGTGCTACGACATCGCGGGGCAGGGCGCGGTGGCAGTGGCGGACCCAGTCTACATCCCCGGCGCCACCGGATACACCATGAGCCCCACTGTGGCCCTCGACAACCGCAATTTCATGCTGCAGTTCACTGGCTACGGCCTCAAGACTGGAGACCTGATTGCGCTCGTCCCCGCCACGGCGAGCAACCCCTGCGCTTCGCCAGCGACCTCGCACAGTGCGTCCCCGCGGATGGCGGGGGGGGCGGACGCGCAGTTGATGGTGTCCACGGGGCAGGTCCGTGTTGGCGCGCGCGCGCTCATGTGGTCGGGGGTTGTGAGAGCCCCGAGACAGTCCTAAACGGAAATCCTGACAGTCCTGAGATCTGGGCTTCAGCAGGGCACTCCTTAAGGGACGGCTTTGGTGTTTTTTTTTTTTTTGTTGTTTGCCATGAAGAGTCCGGGACTGCTGCCGGCGCCAACCGCCAACCGCTGGCTGCTTGTCTGTCAATTGCTGCCGGGTGACCCCCAACCGCCGACGGTTGCTCCTCATCCGCCGACGCTCAACCGCCCACCGCCGACTGCTGATGGTCAACCGACGACTAGGTTACGGTTTTGCGCAGTTGTTTGAAGGCGGTGTGCCATACAATGGTAATTTTTGTGCGCCCGCTGCTTTGCACTGTGATATGATATTCCTTTCGGTCCCTTGGGGCCCACTTCAAGACGGTGGTATCGATTTTGGACTGCAAAGTAATGGATCACGATCAGATTTTCTGTTTCCTGGAAGTTCTGGGCTCAGGCGGTGCTCTTCGACCACACAACCGCCCATGGGAATGCCCCCCCCCCCCCCAGGGACTTGCTTTAATTTTCATTCCGAGGGGGGGGACCCCTCCCCCCCGGACCCCTCCCCCCCTCCCCTGGACCCCCTCACCCCTCCCCCCCCCCCCCCCCGCTCAAGCAAGTCCCTGCCCCCCCCCCCCTGGGCACCCACGCCCTCCCCGTGGCTGTGATGTGTGCGTGAGCAAACATCGTGTGCACCCTGTTTCCCGTTCGTATCACATGTACGTTTACGTGTCGCCTTGTCCCCCCCCCCCCATAACAGCAACGCCTCCACCAGGCCTTTCCAGCACCACCCTACGTGCAGCCCCACAGGCAAAGTGCCTGGAACTGCAGCGCACCAATGGTCCCCGGCCCTGTGGTGCATTTCCCGCGTCATTGTGGTAGAGGGCACCCTCCAACCCCCTCGGGCCTGGGATGACTGACCGCGAAGCCTCCGGCAGCGCTGGCAGGGGAGTGGACGCTGCGGGGGCAGAACGCAGTACTCGTAAGCAGACGGACAACCACCCCCACGATAAACGCACCTCGTCCCCACTGCCCCAGAGCTGACCTCGATCAACGCCATCAGCCCCGAGGAGCGGTCCACCCACAACAGACCGTTTGCCCGGTCAACCGACCGGTCAACCGACAAAGTGCCCGGTCCCCCGACCAAGTCAGGCGACACAGACCGGCCAGTCGCCGCCCATGCGCGTGCGACGCATTGGGGGCGTCAGACAACAGCCATGGCACTGGGCGCGGGGTGGACTCAGGGGTCCCCAGTCCGCCGTTCCGCACCACCCTTCGCCTTCGGTGTTGTACGGCTCGGCGCTCAGTGCACTCCGGGTCCACTGTGGCGTGTCTTCCGCAGGTGTTCAACCGGCCCGCCGGGGAGTACGCGGCGTGCTACAACTGGAACGGCAAGGGCTGGGTCATGGCGGGCACCAACATCACGGTCTCCGACGGGTTCAGCCATTTCATTGTCACGCCCGACCCGCCCACGGCGCTGCAGCCGATGGAGCTGCAGCTGCTCGGCAACGACTTCGGCGCCGGGGACCGCTACGCCTTCGTGTCGTGGAAGTACGAGACGTGCGACCAGGGGACGCCGTACCCGGTGACGAGTGCCATGTTTACGGAGGGGAACGACCGGGTCGTGAACGTGACTGGGCTCACATTGGAGGCGGGTGTGTGGCGGCTGTGCTACAAGTTCGGGACGAACGACTGGATGAGTTCCGCGAGCAACCTGACGGTGTGTCCAGGCCCGGGGTGTGCGTGGTGTGTGGCCTGTGGGACCGGGGGGGGGGGGATCACGGTTTCCTGCTATATGTGAAGTCAATATTTAGTCAACAACTCAGGTCCGATGGTACCAGCTTGGCGGTGGTTCATAACGTACCGCTGCAATCCATTGCTTTGCGTGTTGGTGGCCTGCCCACTGGCACCTCTGTGTCTCACTCTTGTGACAGAAAGGTACCTATGATCTTTTAGGCCACTGACGAGCCAATTTTCTTTCTGCGTTTTTGTGCTGGCCGCGTCTTATGCCCACGTGCAATAAGTCAGCATTCCTTCGGGGTTGAGGGCAAAGAAAAGGTTGTGTACGTAAAATGGGCCTCTCATTTTTGGTTCTCTGTTCAAAATTTCGCTTTTCCCCAGAGAAAATTTTTTTGGTGTTGGCCTTAGGGGGGGGGGTCCGCCAGATCAGCCCCCCCCGCCCTGTGATAAGCACATCCCTGGGCCAGGCCTCTGTTGTCGGGGTGTGGCATTGGTACCCGCACGCACCCCTGCGGTGTGTCATCGGGGATGGAGGAGGGGCGCGGTGCCCCTCCTCCCCCGCTCCTGTCCCCCCCCAACGGCCCTACAACTGTCACGGAACCGCCACGCCTCGCCCACGGACCGCTCTTCCAACCGCACGGGACCGCGGGCCCATCGTGTTCGAGACCGCGACCCTCCTCCGTCTGCTCTCATGCGATTCTCAGCGAACGGTGCTGCCCTGGGGGGCCCGTCCGGGTGTTGGGTTCTGCGCACGGGGGGGGCGACTCCGCGGGTCCTGGGACGCCAACTACCCCTGCCCCCCCCCATTGCCCCACTTGGACCCCCCCCCCCCAAACGACCCTCCCGGAGCCCCCCCCCCCCAGCCCCTCCTATACCCCCCCCCCATTCGCCCTCCCTGAACCCCCCCTCCAATCCCCCCCCCCCCCCCAAGGGGCCTCCGGCCAACAATTAGTTGGGGGGTAGTTGGCGTCCAGAACCGAGGGGTCGCCCCCCCCCCGTGGTTCTGCGGCAGCAATGCGTCGCCGTTGCCCCCCCCCCCCCCTGTCGTCCTGTGCCCCCCCCCCCCCGCCCCCCCGTCGTCCTGTGCCCCCCCCCGCCCCCCTGTCGTCCTGTGCCCCATCCCCCACACGTCGCAGGTGACGGGCGCGCGGTACTACGCCATCAACAACACGAAGCCCGGGTACCACACGCTGTACCGCCAGGACGTCTTCTACTTCCAGCTCTTTGGGATCGCCCTGTCCGAGGCCGACCGCTACGACTTCTATCCGCACGCCAACAAGTGCCCGGACGCGGCGTGGGAGGGCCTGCCGGCCACCGCGCCCCCCATGCAGGAGGGCGTGGGCCACCAGGTCATCCACTACCAGCACCGCCTGCCGGCCGGGCAGTACACCGTGTGCTACAAGTGCCCTTGCTTTAATTTTCATTCCGAGGGGGGGGACCCCTCCCCCCCGGACCCCTCCCCCCCTCCCCTGGACCCCCTCACCCCTCCCCCCCCCCCCCCCCCCGCTCAAGCAAGTCCCTGCCCCCCCCCCCTGGGCACCCACGCCCTCCCCGTGGCTGTGATGTGTGCGTGAGCAAACATCGTGTGCACCCTGTTTCCCGTTCGTATCACATGTACGTTTACGTGTCGCCTTGTCCCCCCCCCCCCATAACAGCAACGCCTCCACCAGGCCTTTCCAGCACCACCCTACGTGCAGCCCCACAGGCAAAGTGCCTGGAACTGCAGCGCACCAATGGTCCCCGGCCCTGTGGTGCATTTCCCGCGTCATTGTGGTAGAGGGCACCCTCCAACCCCCTCGGGCCTGGGATGACTGACCGCGAAGCCTCCGGCAGCGCTGGCAGGGGAGTGGACGCTGCGGGGGCAGAACGCAGTACTCGTAAGCAGACGGACAACCACCCCCACGATAAACGCACCTCGTCCCCACTGCCCCAGAGCTGACCTCGATCAACGCCATCAGCCCCGAGGAGCGGTCCACCCACAACAGACCGTTTGCCCGGTCAACCGACCGGTCAACCGACAAAGTGCCCGGTCCCCCGACCAAGTCAGGCGACACAGACCGGCCAGTCGCCGCCCATGCGCGTGCGACGCATTGGGGGCGTCAGACAACAGCCATGGCACTGGGCGCGGGGTGGACTCAGGGGTCCCCAGTCCGCCGTTCCGCACCACCCTTCGCCTTCGGTGTTGTACGGCTCGGCGCTCAGTGCACTCCGGGTCCACTGTGGCGTGTCTTCCGCAGGTGTTCAACCGGCCCGCCGGGGAGTACGCGGCGTGCTACAACTGGAACGGCAAGGGCTGGGTCATGGCGGGCACCAACATCACGGTCTCCGACGGGTTCAGCCATTTCATTGTCACGCCCGACCCGCCCACGGCGCTGCAGCCGATGGAGCTGCAGCTGCTCGGCAACGACTTCGGCGCCGGGGACCGCTACGCCTTCGTGTCGTGGAAGTACGAGACGTGCGACCAGGGGACGCCGTACCCGGTGACGAGTGCCATGTTTACGGAGGGGAACGACCGGGTCGTGAACGTGACTGGGCTCACATTGGAGGCGGGTGTGTGGCGGCTGTGCTACAAGTTCGGGACGAACGACTGGATGAGTTCCGCGAGCAACCTGACGGTGTGTCCAGGCCCGGGGTGTGCGTGGTGTGTGGCCTGTGGGACCGGGGGGGGGGGGGATCACGGTTTCCTGCTATATGTGAAGTCAATATTTAGTCAACAACTCAGGTCCGATGGTACCAGCTTGGCGGTGGTTCATAACGTACCGCTGCAATCCATTGCTTTGCGTGTTGGTGGCCTGCCCACTGGCACCTCTGTGTCTCACTCTTGTGACAGAAAGGTACCTATGATCTTTTAGGCCACTGACGAGCCAATTTTCTTTCTGCGTTTTTGTGCTGGCCGCGTCTTATGCCCACGTGCAATAAGTCAGCATTCCTTCGGGGTTGAGGGCAAAGAAAAGGTTGTGTACGTAAAATGGGCCTCTCATTTTTGGTTCTCTGTTCAAAATTTCGCTTTTCCCCAGAGAAAATTTTTTTGGTGTTGGCCTTAGGGGGGGGGGTCCGCCAGATCAGCCCCCCCCGCCCTGTGATAAGCACATCCCTGGGCCAGGCCTCTGTTGTCGGGGTGTGGCATTGGTACCCGCACGCACCCCTGCGGTGTGTCATCGGGGATGGAGGAGGGGCGCGGTGCCCCTCCTCCCCCGCTCCTGTCCCCCCCCAACGGCCCTACAACTGTCACGGAACCGCCACGCCTCGCCCACGGACCGCTCTTCCAACCGCACGGGACCGCGGGCCCATCGTGTTCGAGACCGCGACCCTCCTCCGTCTGCTCTCATGCGATTCTCAGCGAACGGTGCTGCCCTGGGGGGCCCGTCCGGGTGTTGGGTTCTGCGCACGGGGGGGGCGACTCCGCGGGTCCTGGGACGCCAACTACCCCTGCCCCCCCCCATTGCCCCACTTGGACCCCCCCCCCCAAACGACCCTCCCGGAGCCCCCCCCCCCCAGCCCCTCCTATACCCCCCCCCCATTCGCCCTCCCTGAACCCCCCCTCCAATCCCCCCCCCCCCCCCAAGGGGCCTCCGGCCAACAATTAGTTGGGGGGTAGTTGGCGTCCAGAACCGAGGGGTCGCCCCCCCCCCCGTGGTTCTGCGGCAGCAATGCGTCGCCGTTGCCCCCCCCCCCCCCTGTCGTCCTGTGCCCCCCCCCCCCCGCCCCCCCGTCGTCCTGTGCCCCCCCCCGCCCCCCTGTCGTCCTGTGCCCCATCCCCCACACGTCGCAGGTGACGGGCGCGCGGTACTACGCCATCAACAACACGAAGCCCGGGTACCACACGCTGTACCGCCAGGACGTCTTCTACTTCCAGCTCTTTGGGATCGCCCTGTCCGAGGCCGACCGCTACGACTTCTATCCGCACGCCAACAAGTGCCCGGACGCGGCGTGGGAGGGCCTGCCGGCCACCGCGCCCCCCATGCAGGAGGGCGTGGGCCACCAGGTCATCCACTACCAGCACCGCCTGCCGGCCGGGCAGTACACCGTGTGCTACAAGTGGCGCGGGTACGAGTACGTGCAGATCGGGGTGCCCCTGACGGTGCTGTCTCCCCGGATGTACCACACCAACCCCAGTCCACCGGTATGTGGCCCAGCCAAGCGCGTAGGAGAACGGCTTACAGCCGGAGGAGGACCGACCCCCCCCCTTTCGCCTTGTAATGCGTCGTCCAGGCCAAAACATGTGTCTCGCGGCCTGTGGCTGCGGATGCCATGTATCGCATGTTCCCTTTTTGCAGTGCTTCCTCACCGCAGCAAGAGACTGAGGTTGACAACCGTAGGAGGAGGGGGTTTCGGCCCAGACCCTCCCCCCCCCCTAGACCCCCCCCCCCCTATAGAATTAACAGCATCCACGCAGAAACCACCAGGACCTTGCAGCAGACCATTTTGGAATGCTTCTGGAGACCGCAATTGTTACCGCAATTTTACCGCATTTTACCGCAATTTTTTCAGGGGGGGGCAACACCCCCCCCCCAGGAGGAGTGTTATGTGCAGGGCCCCTGACCCCCCCCCCCCACGCCCCGGGGGAGCAGCACGTCTGCCAATGGGGGGGGGGGGCACGTGTCAGACATGCCACAGCCCGTGCGGGGGTGGCACAGGCCCGTGGGGCAATGGAGCGGATGAAGGTGCGGCGGCCTGTGACTGGTATGTGGGATGTACCAGGGGATTCAAAAAGGCTGTCAAAACCCGAAGACAATATGACCCCCCCCCCCCCCTGCGGCCATGAGGTCTGGAACTGAACTGAATCCCCCCTGCCCCCCGGTGGGCTGTGTCGTATCTGTGACGAGTTGTTGGCATTCATACCAACAATCTGCTTGAGGCTCCAACAACCCATTTCTGTTTGTTCTGGTGTGATCTTGTCAATTTGTTTCGCCCGTCAAATCAGTTCTGCGCTCCAACTTCGGCCTCGTTCATAAATTTTACTTTTCTCCCGAGGAAATGTGGGTGGGTGGGTGGGTGGGTGGGGTGGGGGGTCGGCTGGGGTTTGCTAGGAGGACCCCAAATGACCCCAGGAGGCCTTTTCAACGTCAACTGTGTTCTGCCAAAGAGGTTCACAACCCTCAGTGACGGGCTTTCCCCCGACCCCGTCGGCAGTCCGGTACCCACAGTGCACCCCCCCTTCAACGCCCGTCCGGGCGCGGGGCCCCATCCCCCTCGTCCCCCTCCCCCGTCCCCCTCTCGTGCCCGCACCCCGTCCCGCAGGTCTCCGGGGTGGCGTTTGAGGTGCGGCTCCTCGGCTTCGGCCTGATCGGCGGCGTCAACTTCACCGTCGTGTCGGGGGCGTCCTGCGGGGGCGCCGCGCTGACGCCGGCCGCGCCGATGGCGGCGGCCGCCGCCGCCGGGGGCGGCACGCTCCTGTCGGCGACGTACACCGCGGCGTTCGCCGACTTCGCGTCGGAGTACACCGTCTGCTACGACTTCCGGGGCCTGGGGGCCGAGGCGGTGCCGTTCTGGGGCGTGTGGGACTGGGTGTCGGCGCCGGCGCTGGTGGCCGGGGACCAGGCGTTCGCGGTGACGCTGCAGGGCGTGGCGGGGTTCTCGATGTGGGACGAGTGGCGGCTGATCGTCAAGCGGAACGGCGTGTGCGAGACGCTGGGGACGGGGCACGCGGTGCTGCCGGACATGCTCTTCGGCAGGTGCGGGGGGCCGTGCGGTGCGGGGCAGGCGGCGGGCGGGTCTGGGGGGGCGTCGGTCATGATGAGGACCGGGGTCGCCGTCGCTGTGATGGGGATGGGGTGGGGCTTGAGGGACTTAGTGGACCGAGGTAAAACTTAGTAAAACATTTTTTTTTAAATTTTTTTTGAATTTTCTTTTACTAAGTTTTACCAAAATTTACCAAGTGTTACCTCATCCGGTACTAAGTTTTACCAAATACCCAGGGCTTGAGGCTTGAGCAGGGGATGGGCCTGAAAGGGGGTGGGGGGGGGGGGCTGCCCCCCTCCCCCCCCTTCTCGGAGCGCACATCGTTCCTTCCCAGCCGCTTCTGTCCGCCACCAACGGCCAGAGCTGGCACCTCTACCCCTTTCCTAACCACCAGTAACTGCTCTCCAGCAACCGATTTTGAATCACCCTTCGGGAGCCCTTGCCGCGCACCGCAGGCGCGGCAAGGGTAAGGATCATTAGCTTTAGGGTAAGTAGCACCGCATTACTTTTCCTCAATTTTGGGTGAAGGAAGTAGGTCAAACGGGCACAATGGCGAGGCACAACGCGCAAAACGGACGAAAATGTTGCGATGGCCACTCCCCATTCAAAGGTACGGTCCACAAAGGGTACCATTTTCCCCCGCGCCATCACAATGCACCGAATTGCGCGCCGCAGGATTTGCACCCCCTTCCCCCTTCAGTCTCCCCCCCCCTCCAGGGCATCAAGGCTTGAGAGATGGGACGGCAGGAGAGAAGGGGGTGGGGCCGTGAGAGCGCCTCAGCTCAAGCAAAGGGCCTCAGCTCGAGGAGAGGCAACAACAACCCCGGCGATGACGATCTGTTGCCCCGACTTGTGGCTTCCGTTCGTCGGGGAATTCCCCCAGTTTTGCCCAACGACTATGTCCAGACGCAACCTCAAGCCCCGGCGGCCGAAACAAAGCGCGGCCGCTGTCGTTGTGTTGTCTGTTTCGGTCCTTCATTCTTTGTCTGGAGCAGCTTGAACCCCCTGCCGTGGTGGGTGATCAGGGGGTTGAAGAGCAGGGCGCTGACAAGGCGTAGCCGTAACACACATCGGTGGAGGAAGCGTGGGTTGAGAGGGAGTTGTGTCATGCGTTGCCTCTGTGACACTGCCCCCACACTGGCACCCCCCCCCCCCCCCAAAAAAGGGAACGAGCTTGTTGCATGGGCCCAAGGCCTGCCCCTGAAGAGGGGGGGGGGGCGCGCGCGCGCGCCAACAGTAACCGTCGGTTGCGCCCCGACCGCCCCGTTCCAAATCCAACTGCCGTTGTGTGCCCGCCACCTGCTGCCCCCCAAGCGCTTTCCCAACCGTGGCCCCGCCGCACCACCCCCCCCCGTGGCCCCCCATCCTGTCAAGCCGGCCCGGTGCACGCCATGGGGATGGGGAAAATTTGCTTGCGCCTGGGGGGGGTCACGGCTGTCGCCTGAAGGAGCGGGGGGGGGGGGTTTTGGGAAATGGACACCTGTGACAGGACCTATGTATGGTCCTCATTGTCTGCTTTTTTGTTTTGACCAGGGGGTGCCATAAGGACGCTCAGCCTTTTTTTTTTATACTATGGCATCTACTCTCTGATGTTTAAATCTCGTCAGATCCTGACATAGCTTAGTTGGTAGTAGTACTAGATTCTAATTCTAGAGGTCCTGGAATCAAACCCTGTTGTTCAGAATATTTTTACCTTCGCTTTTTTGGTCTTTTTTATGTCTTCATTGCTCCGTCACGGCGGGCCAGAAGGGGGGGGGGGTTGGGAAATGGACATCCGTGACCCCCCGTGGGCGCAAGCCAATTTTCCCCCACCCATGCCTCACCCTGTCCCAGACCCCTCACGTCTGCCTGCCGTCTCTGCGCCAGGGGCACGAACGTGACCATTCCCGACCAGGCCCTGGCCCCCGACGAGTACCTCATCTGCTACAA
Source organism: Eutreptiella sp. 'Long Island Sound 2002' (assembly GCA_964036045.1). Lineage (NCBI taxonomy): Eukaryota > Euglenozoa > Euglenophyceae > Eutreptiales > Eutreptiaceae > Eutreptiella > Eutreptiella sp. 'Long Island Sound 2002'. The sequence continues at coordinate 15,543 of CAXIWF010000953.1, forward strand.
TTTGGGCTTCGGCTGGTTCACCGTGACCCGCTCGCTCCTCGTCGACGGCGGGGCGTGGCTGGAGCTCAGCCCCGTCGTCCCGGTGCATCTCTCTGCCTTCGCCATGACCATCCACGGCGTCCATTTGACGGCCGGCGACAAGTACGGCATCATCAAGAGCGAGGCCGGCTGCGATAGCCTCGGGGCCGGCGGGGACAGTGTCGCGGTGTGTACCGCTTGCGTGTGGAGTGCGCGCTTTGAGGTCGTGAATCCTTCGGCCCGGCCCTGGGGGTGTGTTTGGGCGGCAGCGCTGAGGCTTGTCGAGGTGCCATCGGAGGAGCAGATCTCATGCGGATCAGGACGCTTTCTTGCCCTGAGACTAATGCAGAGGGGGAAGGGGGGTGTACTCCAGGGCTCTTTTCGGCAGCTCGGCACAACTCGGAAGGGGGGGTGGGGGGGGTTCCATCCCCCCACCCACCCACCCTGACCCCCCCCCCCCCCCTCTTACAACAAGTTTTCCTCCGGGCCTTCGGATGATCAAAAACTTTCTCTGGCGCCAATTGGTTTGGATCAAAAATTTTCTTTGGCGCCTTTTAACACTCAACACCACCGCGCGGGGGGGGGGGGGGTTAGGGGTGGTTCCCGCCCGTGGCCGGCCGGGAGCTGGGCACCGCTGTGATCAGTTGAGTCGACCTGCCGGGGTCCTCCTGATAGGGCTGAGCAGACCCTGGTGGTGAGTGCCAGACTTCGCTTGAGCAAACCGGCGGGGGTGATCGCCGCGACCGCTGACGGGGGCCTGCAGCACGGGTGCCACACCACGGTCGGGGGGCTGAGCGAAGGTTAATGCCGTATGGATCCTTAATGTCTTGACCATCACAACCCGCCGCCATGGAGAAACAGAAATGGTGGGGTCAAAGACAGCGGCTTGGCTGACCCTCAGGAAAAGGTCGACACTGCATCATGCGGTGAAGAATAAATGGGTGACTGTCCAGGACCCCGTAAGGAAACCACAGATGGACTATATGTCACACAGGGGGCTGGACCCACTCACCCCCCCTTAAAAAAAAAAAGCGCTGGTGTACCCCCCCGTGAAGGAGTTGCCCACGGAGGGCGGGCAGGCTCAGTTTCCATACAAAGCTTCCCCCTCTCTGCCCTTCGGGCCCACTTGGTTACAAAGGGTGACCGGGTTTGGTCACACAGTCATGGTGGTGCCGAAGGTGCCGAAGGTGTATGTTGTATGTTTTCGTTTTGCTTTCCATTGCTCCCCGAGACGGCAGGGGTTGCGTGACTACTGCATTTCCCCCCGGTATCATGCTCTCCTTCAGCCGGTGACGATCATTATAAGGCGTGTATGCCCCCCCTCAAAAGGGGCCTTCGGTCCACTTCTACTGGGGAGTGGAGGGGTCGTGTATCAACCCAAGGGGTCGCGTTGGGGCTGGGATGTGGGGAGCGGTAGGGCACACAAGCATGCAATGTGTGTCTTGCTGTCGTGCGGATGGTTCTGAGGGCAGGAGCCGTGGTGCGTTGGCGGCATCTGTAATTATGGAGCCTCGTGCCCGCTGGGCAGCCCCGCCTGCAGGGCTGAACAATCGAACTCATGGTTTGCGGCAGTGGTAGGACTTTAGGATTGTTGAACCTCGCAGTTGGAGCAGATTCGAATGGATTCCTTGGCACACACAGACACACACACACACACACACACACACAGAGAGAGAGAGAGAGAGAGAGAGATCGAACCTCGCAGTTTGAGCATGATTGGAATTGATACCTTGGCACACACACAGAGATTGACCCATCCCCCCTCCCCTTCCGCCCACACGCCCCTTCACGCTGCGGGTGTTGGGGTCCAGCACTATGGCTGCAGCCCTCTTTTGGCTTTGCAGGCGCTCTTGACCGGCGGACCGGACTGGTACGAGGTGGCGGTAGCATCGGTGACGCTCGAGGCCGACGACTACAACGTGTGCTACAACCTCAACGGAGGAGGCTGGCGCATCGTGGAGCAGAACATGACCGTCAACGGCCCCAACGACTGGCGCTACAGCCCCGCGGACCCCGCGAACAACGTCATGCTGCGCTCCATTGTCCTGGGGCACAACCTCAGCGTCGCGGACATGTACGAGTTCGCGCCAGCGGGGCCTGAGGGTGTGTGTGAACTGTGAGGGCGTGGGCGGACGGCAGGAGATATCACAAACGACAACAAAAAGATGACAAACCGACAACAGCAGCCGAAACCAGACAACATCCCATCACCCCAAAGAGGCAAACACATGCACGCACGCACGCACACGCAAACATACACATGTACGCACGAATGGACGCCCACCGATGGAACAGCGAGCTCAGGAGTAAATTGCAGAGACGGTGGGAATAAGGAGTCTCATCTTGCAGTTTGAGCTACAGTGCGAACAGAGCTGTAGACAGGTGCTGTATCTTAGTGGACGCCATGTTATTGGTGAAATCAATTGGGCATCCGCGCGCGCGTGCACAAACACACACACACACACACACAACAGGTGAAGAGGAGCATAATGTACAAACCCTCCAGCTCTTTGAATGGAGTTGGCATGGAAGAGCAAGCACAGAGGTCACAGAACCTTGAAAACGCTGGGGTTTAGTCAGGGTGTATTTGATATGGTCCCCCCCCTCCCCCCAAGCAAGCAAGGGATGGCACACACAATGGAAATGGAGAGACACTGGTCTGCACAATGAATAACTGTGATATGCAGTTTGAAGTGCATGGGACTATTTATGGATTGGCGCATTGAAAAATATGAAGCAATGCTGCGGTGCAAAGGACCATGGCCCTTCGGTTTGGGCTTTGGTTTGGACTTGGCCACAGGACCTGTGGCTGGACAAATTTGCAGTCCAAACCCCTGATTTCCGCTGTGTGGGTCAAAATGTCCCAGTTTCTTAATTTTTGGGACATCAAGTTTCTTGCAGCAAGTCATACAAGTGTCATCCAGCCACTGGATAATGTGCCACATGAGTTGGTGGCATGCTGCCAACAAGCAATGCCTCAAATCATGGCTTGTAGTGGGTCTCAAAATAGTCCTCCCTGGAGAACTGTGCCAGCAACACATCAATTAATTGAACAAACCGTGTCAATCCCCCAGGGATGATGGCGAGCTTGCAAAGAAGACTGCACAGTGCGAAGCCTGGTGAAGGTGGTGACTGTGATGTGTCCTGCCGCGGGATCCATGATGACACATGTGGGCTCCTGGAATTGCGGTACCAATCCAACAAACAACGGGTAGAGCCAGACTTGCAGTTGGCGTGTATCCCAATTTAGCTTATGTATTTCGAATCACTGCGTGTTGAAGCTTTTGCTCCACCTGCCAACTATGACGCCTCGCCACTTCTTTTGCTGTATTTTCTTTGGCACAGCACTGTCGAACTCAGCCCAACAAAATTTGCCTACAGTCGTGTTAACTGCTGCACCTGTACACACAGCCAACACGTCCAGGGGTGAACCATCAAGCAGCTCTGGAACTGGTGAGCAGGAGTGAAAACGAAGAAGCAACCTTCCAAAGGACAGCCAGACTACACGCTCAGCTCCCCCTCCCCTCCTCCCCGGAAAGACAGGCAAAGGGACACCACGGACACACCTCCCACCCCACCCCTTCCCCCTCCTGCCGGGGTGTCCCCTATTGGCCCAACAGCTGCGGCGCGTGCGGGCCACATCCACGGCGCGTCGCCTGCTCCCCTGCAACGCACTTGATTGGTGCCGCGTTCTGCTCGTGTACAGATGCATGCGGCATTGGGTATGCGTCCGGACTGGCAGAAGGCGCAATCTGGCAGGAGGCATACCATTGCTTAGTCTCTTGCCCCTCCCGGTCATTCCTTGCCCTCGTACGCTGCCTTCGCCCTATCCCCTGGTGGCCATCACAACTGTCTGTGACCTCGTATTGTCTTGTGGGAGAGTCATTGTTGCGAACGCGGGACTGAACGGGTGGGAAGATTAAGGCAAGTGGAAGGATCATTGTTGAATCACGCCGCTATTCGAGCCCTTACCGCTGTGAGACGGGGGGGTTGGGATGGGCCAGAGGGTGAGGAGTCCCTCAGCCCTGCGTCCCCTGGCCTCGCCCTTTGAGGAAAGGCGCGGTAGAGGGACTTCCTGCGGACAGTTAGGGCACTTCCGTTGGGGCCCTGTCATGGCCCTTGTCTTGGACTTAGGGGGGGGGCTCGGACGACCATGTGGTGAAGTACCCTCCCGCACATGGACCTCCCCCGTCTCATGTGGAGCACAGGATCATGGACACCCCAGTGCCCGAGGACGGGACTCCTACCTATGACCCACCTGGGGCTCGAACCCGGGACCTCTAGCGCAGGCGTCAAGTGCTATGACGGCTGCGCCACGTGTCTTTTGTTTGCACCGCCTTGTCCATGCGTCCGTTGCTCCTCAGGCTGCACCAACGTGACGGGGTGGGACGTGTTCCCGTGGATGCTGGCCTCCGACAACGGTGGGGCGTACAACACCACGGTGTACCTGCCGCAGCAGAAGCTCTTGGCGGGGGTCTGGGTGCTCTGCTACCATTTCCCGGGGCTCGGGTGGCGGCAGATCGGCCACAACTTCACCGTCGCGGGGCCCCTGCGGTTCGAGTGGGTGCCCCATACCCCGAAGCGCCGCACGTTCTTCCCGCTGCTGGTCTACGGCGTGGGGCTGAACGCCACGGACGAGTGGGCGTTGGTGTTCGGGTGTGCGGCTGCGCGTCTGCGCGCCTGTGCCCCGCCGTGTGTCTGTGCCCGTGGGAATCCAGTCGGTGCCCAGCCGCCCCCAGACCTGTGGGCTGATGTCTCTCCACCGCCCCCCCCTCCTCCACGCCTCCACACCTCCCCCCCCCCTCTTCCCTTGGGCCTTTCAGGCTCAGCCACAGTGCACGGGGAAGGGGGGGGGTGCGCTTGAAGGAGAGTGACGCCACAGGGCAGTGCAGCGAGCGCCTGTAAAATCAGCTGGTGCCAGTTGAGAGAGCCGTTGGGGAACAGGAGCTGGCGGATACAAAACCGTTGGAGCTGCAGGTGGAGTTGGAGGGAAGCGGTTGGGGCGGGCCTCGTAATTAGTCCGGAGGAGGAGGGGGGGGGGGGGGGGGGGCTACAGGTTGGGTATAGACCTGGTCAGACCGGAGGCCCGTGCTTGTGCCCCCTTCGTGGTGCGGCATGTTGCAGGTCAATCCGACCACTGGAAGCAGGTAGCAGAGGGGGGGGGGCACACGAGACGCTGACGTCTGTGCTGACACGTGCATCGTGTGCGTGCGTTCTGTTGACGCTGATGCCATTCGCGGAGGGGGGTGACCCCTCGGTTCCGGACGCCCCCCCCCCCCCCGCCCCCCAACCCCAACCGCCTTGGACCACACATAGTTGGGGCTGCCGTAGGATGCCACTGTCGGTTATGGGGGGGGGTGTATGCCGGTGGTACCCGGACGCCACATGAGGTGCAAACCATCCTCTTTGGAGGCCCTAATTGCCCCGGGGGTCAACTCGAGGGGACAGGGGACTGAAGGGTTCCAACAACTGGTGGTTGAGAAAGCGGTTAGGACTGTGAAAAGCGGTTACAAAACGTTTGGTGGACTGGCAGGGGCCGGCAGACGCGGTGTGGGCGGCAAACCCTTTGCCCCGCTCCCCTCCAGTGCATGCCTGCGTGGCCCTCCCTCAGGGACAATGCCGCCAAGCCCGACCTCTGCTATCATCCGGAGAACTTCCAGTGGCGAGTCCAGTCAGTGGACGGGGACGTGGACCCCTCGGGCGTCGTTGCCCAGTTCAACGCGTCGGTGTCGAAGGACGTATGGAAGACCTTCCGCGTGTGGACGCTGTGCTACAACGTCCGCGGCGTTGCGTACGGATGGGAGCCGGTGCCAGGGAGCTCCATCCACTTCCTGGACCGCCTCATCCATGTGCGCATCACCTTCTCCTGCACCCCCCCTATCCTCCAGACCCTGCGCACCACTGAGTGCATCATCCGGTCGTATGACTCCGCGGGAGAGCTCTATGGTGACGATACGGACACGGCAAAGTTCAGTGTCGAGGTTTGTCATCATACTCAAACACAATCTAACCCAGTGACAATGCACAATCGCAGGGCACCCCGTGTATGCGCTGTATCACGCCAACATGCTCTCTCTGCCGCCTGCATGCCCTGTACACCCGGTGCATGCCCTGCACACCTGGTGCATGCCCTGCACACCCGGTGCATGCCCTGTACACCCGGTGCATGCCCTGTACACCCGCTGCATGCCCTGCACACCCGGTGCATGCCCTGCACACCCGGTGCATGCCCTGCACACCCGCTGCATGCCCTGCACACCCGGTGCATGCCCTGTACACCCGCTGCATGCCCTGTACACCCGGTGCATGCCCTGTACACCCGGTGCATGCCCTGCACACCCGGTGCATGCCCTGTACACCCGCTGCATGCCCTGCACACCCGGTGCATGCCCTGCACACCCGGTGCATGCCCTGTACACCCGGTGCATGCCCTGCACACCCGGTGCATGCCCTGTACACCCGGTGCATGCCCTGTACACCCGGTGCATGCCCTGCACACCCGGTGCATGCCCTGCACACCCGGTGCATGCCCTGCACACCCGGTGCATGCCCTGCACACCCGCTGCATGCCCTGTACACCCGGTGCATGCCCTGTACACCCGGTGCATGCCCTGCACACCCGGTGCATGCCCTGCACACCCGCTGCATGCCCTGCACACCCGGTGCATGCCCTGTACACCCGGTGCATGCCCTGTACACCCGCTGCATGCCCTGTACACCCGGTGCATGCCCTGTACACCCGGTGCATGCCCTGCACACCCGGTGCATGCCCTGCACACCCGGTGCATGCCCTGTACACCCGGTGCATGCCCTGCACACCCGGTGCATGCCCTGCACACCCCCTGCATGCCCTGCACACCCGGTGCATGCCCTGCACACCCGGTGCATGCCCTGCACACCCGGTGCATGCCCTGCACACCCGCTGCATGCCCTGCACACCCGCTGCATGCCCTGCACACCCGGTGCATGCCCTGTACACCCGCTGCATGCCCTGTACACCCGGTGCATGCCCTGTACACCCGCTGCATGCCCTGTACACCCGGTGCATGCCCTGTACACCCGGTGCATGCCCTGCACACCCGCTGCATGCCCTGCACACCCCCTGCATGCCCTGCACACCCGGTGCATGCCCTGCACACCCGCTGCCTGCCCTGTACACCCGGTGCATGCCCTGTGCACCCCCTGCATGCCCTGCACACCCGGTGCATGCCCTGCACAGCCGGTGCATGCCCTGTACACCCGGTGCATGCCCTGCACACCCGCTGCATGCCCTGCACACCCGGTGCATGCCCTGCACACCCGGTGCATGCCCTGTACACCCGGTGCATGCCCTGCACACCCGGTGCATGCCCTGCACACCCGCTGCATGCCCTGCACACCCGGTGCATGCCCTGTACACCCGGTGCATGCCCTGCACACCCGGTGCATGCCCTGCACAGCCGGTGCATGCCCTGTACACCCGGTGCATGCCCTGCACACCCGCTGCATGCCCTGCACACCCGGTGCATGCCCTGCACACCCGGTGCATGCCCTGTACACCCGGTGCATGCCCTGCACACCCGGTGCATGCCCTGCACACCCGCTGCATGCCCTGTACACCCGGTGCATGCCCTGTACACCCGGTGCATGCCCTGCACACCCGCTGCATGCCCTGCACACCCGGTGCATGCCCTGTACACCCGCTGCATGCCCTGCACACCCGGTGCATGCCCTGTACACCCGGTGCATGCCCTGCACACCCGGTGCATGCCCTGCACACCCGGTGCATGCCCTGTACACCCGGTGCATGCCCTGTACACCCGGTGCATCCCCTGTACACCCGCTGCATGCCCTGCACACCCGGTGCATGCCCTGTACACCCGGTGCATGCCCTGCACACCCGGTGCATGCCCTGCACACCCTGTGTATGCCCTGTACACCCGGTGCATGCCCTGTACACCCGGTGCATCCCCTGCACACCCGCTGCATGCCCTGTACACCCGGTGCATGCCCTGCACACCCGGTGCATGCCCTGTACACCCGCTGCATGCCCTGCACACCCCCTGCATGCCCTGCACACCCGGTGCATGCCCTGGACACCTGGTGCATGCCCTGTGCACCCGGTGCATGCCCTGTACACCCGGTGCATGCCCTGTACACCCGCTGCATGCCCTGTACGCCCGCTGCATGCCCTGTACACCCGGTGCATGCCCTGTACACCCGGTGCATGCCCTGCACACCCGCTGCATGCCCTGCACACCCGGTGCATGCCCTGTACACCCGGTGCATGCCCTGCACACCCGCTGCATGCCCTGTACACCCGCTGCATGCCCTGTACACCCGGTGCATGCCCTGTACACCCGGTGCATGCCCTGCACACCCGGTGCATGCCCTGTACACCCGCTGCATGCCCTGCACACCCGCTGCATGCCCTGTACACCCGCTGCATGCCCTGTACACCCGGTGCATGCCCTGTACACCCGGTGCATGCCCTGCACACCCGCTGCATGCCCTGTACACCCGGTGCATGCCCTGTACACCCGGTGCATGCCCTGTACACCCGCTGCATGCCCTGTACACCCGGTGCATGCCCTGTACACCCGGTGCATGCCCTGTACACCCGGTGCATGCCCTGTACACCCGCTGCATGCCCTGTACACCCGGTGCATGCCCTGTACACCCGGTGCATGCCCTGCACACCCCCTGCATGCCCTGCACACCCGGTGCATGCCCTGCACACCCGCTGCATGCCCTGTACACCCGGTGCATGCCCTGTACACCCCCTGCATGCCCTGCACACCCGGTGCATGCCCTGCACAGCCGGTGCATGCCCTGCACACCCGGTGCATGCCCTGCACACCCGGTGCATGCCCTGCACACCCGGTGCATGCCCTGCACACCCGGTGCATGCCCTGTACACCCGGTGCATGCCCTGCACACCCGGTGCATGCCCTGCACACCCGCTGCATGCCCTGCACACCCGGTGCATGCCCTGTACACCCGGTGCATGCCCTGCACACCCGGTGCATGCCCTGCACAGCCGGTGCATGCCCTGTACACCCGGTGCATGCCCTGCACACCCGCTGCATGCCCTGCACACCCGGTGCATGCCCTGCACACCCGGTGCATGCCCTGTACACCCGGTGCATGCCCTGCACACCCGGTGCATGCCCTGCACACCCGCTGCATGCCCTGTACACCCGTTGCATGCCCTGTACACCCGGTGCATGCCCTGCACACCCGCTGCATGCCCTGTACACCCGCTGCATGCCCTGCACACCCGGTGCATGCCCTGTACACCCGGTGCATGCCCTGCACACCCGGTGCATGCCCTGCACACCCGCTGCATGCCCTGTACACCCGGTGCATGCCCTGTACACCCGGTGCATGCCCTGCACACCCGCTGCATGCCCTGTACACCCGGTGCATGCCCTGCACACCCGGTGCATGCCCTGCACACCCGGTGCATGCCCTGCACACCCGGTGCATGCCCTGCACACCCCCTGCATGCCCTGCACACCCGGTGCATGCCCTGGACACCTGGTGCATGCCCTGTGCACCCGGTGCATGCCCTGTACACCCGGTGCATGCCCTGTACACCCGCTGCATGCCCTGTACGCCCGCTGCATGCCCTGCACACCCGGTGCATGCCCTGTACACCCGGTGCATGCCCTGCACACCCGCTGCATGCCCTGTACACCCGCTGCATGCCCTGTACACCCGGTGCATGCCCTGTACACCCGGTGCATGCCCTGCACACCCGGTGCATGCCCTGTACACCCGGTGCATGCCCTGCACACCCGCTGCATGCCCTGTACACCCGCTGCATGCCCTGTACACCCGGTGCATGCCCATGTACACCCGGTGCATGCCCTGCACACCCGCTGCATGCCCTGTACACCCGGTGCATGCCCTGTACACCCGGTGCATGCCCTGTACACCCCGCTGCATGCCCTGTACACCCGCTGCATGCCCTGTACACCCGGTGCATGCCCTGTACACCCGGTGCATGCCCTGTACACCCGCTGCATGCCCTGTACACCCGCTGCATGCCCTGTACACCCGGTGCATGCCCTGTACACCCGGTGCCTGCCCTGCACACCCGGTGCATGCCCTGTACACCCGGTGCATGCCCTGCACACCCGCTGCATGCCCTGTACACCCGGTGCATGCCCTGCACACCCGGTGCATGCCCTGCACACCCGCTGCGTGCCCTGTACACCCGGTGCATGCCCTGCACACCCGGTGCATGCCCTGCACACCCGGTGCATGCCCTGCACACCCGCTGCATGCCCTGTACACCCGGTGCATGCCCTGTACACCCGGTGCATGCCCTGTACACCCGGTGCATGCCCTGTACACCCGGTGCATGCCCTGCACACCCGGTGCATGCCCTGCACACCCGGTGCATGCCCTGTACACCCGGTGCATGCCCTGTACACCCGGTGCATGCCCTGCACACCCGGTGCATGCCCTGTACACCCGGTGCATGCCCTGTACACCCGGTGCATGCCCTGCACACCCGGTGCATGCCCTGCACACCCGCTGCATGCCCTGTACACCCGGTGCATGCCCTGTACACCCGGTGCATGCCCTGCACACCCGCTGCATGCCCTGTACACCCGGTGCATGCCCTGCACACCCGGTGCATGCCCTGCACACCCGGTGCATGCCCTGCACACCCGGTGCATGCCCTGTACACCCGCTGCATGCCCTGTGCACCTGGTGCATGCCCTGTGCACCCGGTGCATGCCCTGTACACCCGGTGCATGCCCTGCACACCCGCTGCATGCCCTGCACACCCGCTGCATGCCCTGTACACCCGGTGCATGCCCTGTACACCCGGTGCATGCCCTGCACACCCGGTGCATGCCCTGTACACCCGGTGCATGCCCTGCACAGCCGGTGCATGCCCTGTACACCCGGTGCATGCCCTGTACACCCGCTGCATGCCCTGTACACCCGGTGCATGCCCTGTACACCCGGTGCATGCCCTGCACACCCGGTGCATGCCCTGCACACCCGGTGCATGCCCTGTACACCCGCTGCATGCCCTGTACACCCGGTGCATGCCCTGTACACCCGTTGCATGCCCTGTGCACCCGGTGCATGCCCTGTACACCCGGTGCATGCCCTGTACACCCGCTGCATGCCCTGTACACCCGGTGCATGCCCTGCACACCCGGTGCATGCCCTGTACACCCGGTGCATGCCCTGCACACCCGGTGCATGCCCTGTACACCCGGTGCATGCCCTGCACACCCGGTGCATGCCCTGCACACCCCCTGCATGCCCTGCACACCCGGTGCATGCCCTGCACACCCGGTGCATGCCCTGCACACCCGGTGCATGCCCTGCACACCCGCTGCATGCCCTGCACACCCGGTGCATGCCCTGCACACCCGGTGCATGCCCTGTACACCCGGTGCATGCCCTGTACACCCGGTGCATGCCCTGTACACCCGCTGCATGCCCTGTACACCCGGTGCATGCCCTGTACACCCGGTGCATGCCCTGCACACCCGCTGCATGCCCTGCACACCCCCTGCATGCCCTGCACACCCGGTGCATGCCCTGCACACCCGGTGCAGGCCCTGCACACCCGGTGCATGCCCTGCACACCCCCTGCATGCCCTGCACACCCGGTGCATGCCCTGCACACCCGCTGCATGCCCTGTACACCCGGTGCATGCCCTGTACACCCGGTGCATGCCCTGCACACCCGGTGCATGCCCTGCACACCCGGTGCATGCCCTGTACACCCGGTGCATGCCCTGCACACCCGCTGCATGCCCTGCACACCCGGTGCATGCCCTGCACACCCGGTGCATGCCCTGTACACCCGGTGCATGCCCTGCACACCCGGTGCATGCCCTGCACACCCGCTGCATGCCCTGTACACCCGGTGCATGCCCTGTACACCCGGTGCATGCCCTGCACACTTGCTGCATGCCCTGTACACCCGCTGCATGCCCTGCACCGCCGGTGCATGCCCTGTACACCCGGTGCATGCCCTGCACACCCCCTGCATGCCCTGCACACCCGCTGCATGCCCTGTACACCCGGTGCATGCCCTGCACACCCGCTGCATGCCCTATACACCCGGTGCATGCCCTGCACACCCGGTGCATGCCCTGTACACCCGCTGCATGCCCTGTACACCCGCTGCATGTCCTGCACACCCGGTGCATGCCCTGTACACCCGGTGCATGCCCTGTACACCCGGTGCATGCCCTGTACACCCGGTGCATGCCCTGTACACCCGGTGCATGCCCTGTACACCCGGTGCATGCCCTGCACACCCGCTGCATGCCCTGTACACCCGGTGCATGCCCTGTACACCCGGTGCATGCCCTGCACACCCGCTGCATGCCCTGCACACCCGGTGCATGCCCTGTACACCCGGTGCATGCCCTGTACACCCGCTGCATGCCCTGTACACCCGGTGCATGCCCTGTACACCCGGTGCATGCCCTGCACACCCGGTGCATGCCCTGCACACCCGGTGCATGCCCTGTACACCCGGTGCATGCCCTGCACACCCGCTGCATGCCCTGTACACCCGCTGCATGCCCTGTACACCCGGTGCATGCCCTGTACACCCGGTGCATGCCCTGCACACCCGCTGCATGCCCTGTACACCCGGTGCATGCCCTGTACACCCGGTGCATGCCCTGTACACCCGGTGCATGCCCTGTACACCCGCTGCATGCCCTGCACACCCGCTGCATGCCCTGTACACCCGGTGCATGCCCTGTACACCCGGTGCATGCCCTGCACACCCGCTGCATGCCCTGTACACCCGGTGCATGCCCTGTACACCCGGTGCATGCCCTGTACACCCGGTGCATGCCCTGTACACCCGGTGCATGCCCTGCACACCCGCTGCATGCCCTGTACACCCGGTGCATGCCCTGTACACCCGGTGCATGCCCTGTACACCCGCTGCATGCCCTGTACACCCGGTGCATGCCCTGTACACCCGGTGCATGCCCTGTACACCCGGTGCATGCCCTGTACACCCGGTGCATGCCCTGTACACCCGGTGCATGCCCTGTACACCCGGTGCATGCCCTGCACACCCGGTGCATGCCCTGTACACCCGGTGCATGCCCTGCAACCCGGTGCATGCCCTGTACACCCGGTGCATGCCCTGCACACCCGCTGCATGCCCTGTACACCCGGTGCATGCCCTGCACACCCGGTGCATGCCCTGTACACCCGGTGCATGCCCTGTACACCCGGTGCATGCCCTGCACACCCGGTGCATGCCCTGCACACCCGCTGCATGCCCTGTACACCCGGTGCATGCCCTGTACACCCGGTGCATGCCCTGCACACCCGCTGCATGCCCTGTACACCCGGTGCATGCCCTGTACACCCGGTGCATGCCCTGCACACCCGGTGCATGCCCTGTACACCCGCTGCATGCCCTGTACACCCGCTGCATGCCCTGCACACCCGGTGCATGCCCTGTACACCCGGTGCATGCCCTGTACACCCGGTGCATGCCCTGTACACCCGGTGCATGCCCTGTACACCCGGTGCATGCCCTGTACACCCGGTGCATGCCCTGTACACCCGGTGCATGCCCTGCACACCCGCTGCATGCCCTGTACACCCGGTGCATGCCCTGTACACCCGGTGCATGCCCTGCACACCCGGTGCATGCCCTGCACACCCGGTGCATGCCCTGTACACCCGGTGCATGCCCTGCACACCCGCTGCATGCCCTGTACACCCGGTGCATGCCCTGTACACCCGGTGCATGCCCTGCACACCCGGTGCATGCCCTGCACACCCGGTGCATGCCCTGTACACCCGGTGCATGCCCTGCACACCCGCTGCATGCCCTGTACACCCGCTGCATGCCCTGTACACCCGGTGCATGCCCTGTACACCCGGTGCATGCCCTGCACACCCGCTGCATGCCCTGTACACCCGGTGCATGCCCTGTACACCCGGTGCATGCCCTGTACACCCGGTGCATGCCCTGTACACCCGGTGCATGCCCTGTACACCCGGTGCATGCCCTGTACACCCGGTGCATGCCCTGTACACCCGCTGCATGCCCTGTACACCCGGTGCATGCCCTGTACACCCGGTGCATGCCCTGTACACCCGGTGCATGCCCTGTACACCCGGTGCATGCCCTGCACACCCGCTGCATGCCCTGTACACCCGGTGCATGCCCTGTACACCCGGTGCATGCCCTGCACACCCGGTGCATGCCCTGTACACCCGGTGCATGCCCTGCACACCCGCTGCATGCCCTGCACACCCGGTGCATGCCCTGTACACCCGGTGCATGCCCTGTACACCCGCTGCATGCCCTGCACACCCGGTGCATGCCCTGTACACCCGGTGCATGCCCTGTACACCCGGTGCATGCCCTGTACACCCGGTGCATGCCCTGCACACCCGGTGCATGCCCTGTACACCCGGTGCATGCCCTGTACACCCGGTGCATGCCCTGCAACCCGGTGCATGCCCTGTACACCCGGTGCATGCCCTGCACACCCGGTGCATGCCCTGTACACCCGGTGCATGCCCTGCACACCCGGTGCATGCCCTGTACACCCGGTGCATGCCCTGCACACCCGCTGCATGCCCTGTACACCCGGTGCATGCCCTGTACACCCGGTGCATGCCCTGTACACCCGGTGCATGCCCTGTACACCCGCTGCATGCCCTGTACACCCGGTGCATGCCCTGTACACCCGGTGCATGCCCTGTACACCCGCTGCATGCCCTGTACACCCGGTGCATGCCCTGTACACCCGGTGCATGCCCTGTACACCCGGTGCATGCCCTGTACACCCGGTGCATGCCCTGCACACCCGCTGCATGCCCTGTACACCCGGTGCATGCCCTGTACACCCGGTGCATGCCCTGCACACCCGGTGCATGCCCTGTACACCCGGTGCATGCCCTGCACACCCGCTGCATGCCCTGCACACCCGGTGCATGCCCTGTACACCCGGTGCATGCCCTGTACACCCGCTGCATGCCCTGCACACCCGGTGCATGCCCTGTACACCCGGTGCATGCCCTGTACACCCGGTGCATGCCCTGTACACCCGGTGCATGCCCTGCACACCCGGTGCATGCCCTGTACACCCGGTGCATGCCCTGTACACCCGGTGCATGCCCTGCAACCCGGTGCATGCCCTGTACACCCGGTGCATGCCCTGCACACCCGCTGCATGCCCTGTACACCCGGTGCATGCCCTGCACACCCGGTGCATGCCCTGTACACCCGGTGCATGCCCTGTACACCCGCTGCATGCCCTGCACACCCGGTGCATGCCCTGCACACCCGCTGCATGCCCTGTACACCCGGTGCATGCCCTGTACACCCGGTGCATGCCCTGCACACCCGCTGCATGCCCTGTACACCCGGTGCATGCCCTGCACACCCGGTGCATGCCCTGTACACCCGGTGCATGCCCTGTACACCTGGTGCATGCCCTGTACACCCGCTGCATGCCCTGTACACCCGGTGCATGCCCTGTACACCCCCTGCATGCCCTGCACACCCGGTGCATGCCCTGCACACCCGCTGCATGCCCTGTACACCCGGTGCATGCCCTGTACACCCGGTGCATGCCCTGCACACCCGCTGCATGCCCTGTACACCCGGTGCATGCCCTGCACACCCCCTGCATGCCCTGCACACCCGGTGCATGCCCTGCACACCTGGTGCATGCCCTGTACACCCGCTGCATGCCCTGTACACCCGGTGCATGCCCTGTACACCCGGTGCATGCCCTGTACACCCGGTGCATGCCCTGCACACCCGGTGCATGCCCTGTACACCCGCTGCATGCCCTGTACACCCGCTGCATGCCCTGCACACCCGGTGCATGCCCTGTACACCCGGTGCATGCCCTGTACACCCGGTGCATGCCCTGTACACCCGGTGCATGCCCTGTACACCCGGTGCATGCCCTGCACACCCGGTGCATGCCCTGCACACCCGCTGCATGCCCTGTACACCCGGTGCATGCCCTGTACACCCGGTGCATGCCCTGCACACCCGGTGCATGCCCTGCACACCCGGTGCATGCCCTGTACACCCGGTGCATGCCCTGCACACCCGCTGCATGCCCTGTACACCCGGTGCATGCCCTGTACACCCGGTGCATGCCCTGCACACCCGGTGCATGCCCTGCACACCCGGTGCATGCCCTGCACACCCGGTGCATGCCCTGCACACCCGCTGCATGCCCTGTACACCCGCTGCATGCCCTGTACACCCGGTGCATGCCCTGTACACCCGGTGCATGCCCTGCACACCCGCTGCATGCCCTGTACACCCGGTGCATGCCCTGTACACCCGGTGCATGCCCTGTACACCCGGTGCATGCCCTGTACACCCGCTGCATGCCCTGTACACCCGGTGCATGCCCTGTACACCCGGTGCATGCCCTGCACACCCGCTGCATGCCCTGTACACCCGGTGCATGCCCTGTACACCCGGTGCATGCCCTGTACACCCGGTGCATGCCCTGTACACCCGGTGCATGCCCTGCACACCCGCTGCATGCCCTGTACACCCGGTGCATGCCCTGTACACCCGGTGCATGCCCTGCACACCCGGTGCATGCCCTGTACACCCGGTGCATGCCCTGCACACCCGCTGCATGCCCTGCACACCCGGTGCATGCCCTGTACACCCGGTGCATGCCCTGTACACCCGCTGCATGCCCTGCACACCCGGTGCATGCCCTGTACACCCGGTGCATGCCCTGTACACCCGGTGCATGCCCTGTACACCCGGTGCATGCCCTGCACACCCGGTGCATGCCCTGTACACCCGGTGCATGCCCTGTACACCCGGTGCATGCCCTGCAACCCGGTGCATGCCCTGTACACCCGGTGCATGCCCTGCACACCCGCTGCATGCCCTGTACACCCGGTGCATGCCCTGCACACCCGGTGCATGCCCTGTACACCCGGTGCATGCCCTGTACACCCGCTGCATGCCCTGCACACCCGGTGCATGCCCTGCACACCCGCTGCATGCCCTGTACACCCGGTGCATGCCCTGTACACCCGGTGCATGCCCTGCACACCCGCTGCATGCCCTGTACACCCGGTGCATGCCCTGCACACCCGGTGCATGCCCTGCACACCCGGTGCATGCCCTGCACACCCCCTGCATGCCCTGCACACCCGGTGCATGCCCTGTACACCCGGTGCATGCCCTGTACACCCGGTGCATGCCCTGTACACCCGCTGCATGCCCTGTACACCCGGTGCATGCCCTGTACACCCGGTGCATGCCCTGTACACCCGCTGCATGCCCTGTACACCCGGTGCATGCCCTGTACACCCGGTGCATGCCCTGTACACCCGGTGCATGCCCTGTACACCCGGTGCATGCCCTGCACACCCGCTGCATGCCCTGTACACCCGGTGCATGCCCTGTACACCCGGTGCATGCCCTGCACACCCGGTGCATGCCCTGTACACCCGGTGCATGCCCTGCACACCCGCTGCATGCCCTGCACACCCGGTGCATGCCCTGTACACCCGGTGCATGCCCTGTACACCCGCTGCATGCCCTGCACACCCGGTGCATGCCCTGTACACCCGGTGCATGCCCTGTACACCCGGTGCATGCCCTGTACACCCGGTGCATGCCCTGCACACCCGGTGCATGCCCTGTACACCCGGTGCATGCCCTGTACACCCGGTGCATGCCCTGCAACCCGGTGCATGCCCTGTACACCCGGTGCATGCCCTGCACACCCGCTGCATGCCCTGTACACCCGGTGCATGCCCTGCACACCCGGTGCATGCCCTGTACACCCGGTGCATGCCCTGTACACCCGCTGCATGCCCTGCACACCCGGTGCATGCCCTGCACACCCGCTGCATGCCCTGTACACCCGGTGCATGCCCTGTACACCCGGTGCATGCCCTGCACACCCGCTGCATGCCCTGTACACCCGGTGCATGCCCTGTGCACCCGGTGCATGCCCTGTACACCCGGTGCATGCCCTGTACACCCGCTGCATGCCCTGTACACCCGGTGCATGCCCTGCACACCCGGTGCATGCCCTGCACACCCGGTGCATGCCCTGCACACCCGGTGCATGCCCTGTACACCCGGTGCATGCCCTGTACACCCGGTGCATGCCCTGTACACCCGGTGCATGCCCTGCACACCCGGTGCATGCCCTGTACACCCGCTGCATGCCCTGCACACCCGGTGCATGCACTGTACACCCGCTGCATGCCCTGCACACCCGCTGCATGCCCTGTACACCCGGTGCATGCCCTGTACACCCGGTGCATGCCCTGCACACCCGGTGCATGCCCTGTACACCCGGTGCATGCCCTGCACACCCGGTGCATGCCCTGCACACCCGCTGCATGCCCTGTACACCCGGTGCATGCCCTGTACACCCGGTGCATGCCCTGCACACCCGCTGCATTCCCTGTACACCCGGTGCATGCCCTGTACACCCGGTGCATGCCCTGCACACCCGCTGCATGCCCTGTACACCCGGTGCCTGCCCTGCACACCCGGTGCATGCCCTGTACACCCGGTGCATGCCCTGCACACCCCCTGCATGCCCTGTACACCCGGTGCATGCCCTGTACACCCGGTGCATGCCCTGTACACCCGGTGCATGCCCTGCACACCCGGTGCATGCCCTGCACACCCGCTGCATGCCCTGCACACCCGGTGCATGCCCTGCACACCCGGTGCATGCCCTGTACACCCGGTGCATGCCCTGCACACCCGGTGCATGCCCTGCACACCCGCTGCATGCCCTGTACACCCGGTGCATGCCCTGTACACCCGGTGCATGCCCTGCACACCCGCTGCATGCCCTGTACACCCGGTGCATGCCCTGCACACCCGGTGCATGCCCTGTACACCCGGTGCATGCCCTGTACACCCCCTGCATGCCCTGCACACCCGCTGCATGCCCTGCACACCCGGTGCATGCCCTGTACACCCGCTGCATGCCCTGCACACCCGGTGCATGCCCTGCACACCCGGTGCATGCCCTGTACACCCGCTGCATGCCCTGTACACCCGCTGCATGCCCTGCACACCCGGTGCATGCCCTGTACACCCGGTGCATGCCCTGTACACCCGGTGCATGCCCTGTACACCCGGTGCATGCCCTGTACACCCGGTGCATGCCCTGTACACCCGGTGCATGCCCTGCACACCCGCTGCATGCCCTGTACACCCGGTGCATGCCCTGTACACCCGGTGCATGCCCTGCACACCCGCTGCATGCCCTGCACACCCGGTGCATGCCCTGTACACCCGGTGCATGCCCTGCACACCCGCTGCATGCCCTGTACACCCGCTGCATGCCCTGTACACCCGGTGCATGCCCTGCACACCCGGTGCATGCCCTGCACACCCGGTGCATGCCCTGTACACCCGGTGCATGCCCTGCACACCCGCTGCATGCCCTGTACACCCGCTGCATGCCCTGTACACCCGGTGCATGCCCTGTACACCCGGTGCATGCCCTGCACACCCGCTGCATGCCCTGTACACCCGGTGCATGCCCTGTACACCCGGTGCATGCCCTGTACACCCGGTGCATGCCCTGTACACCCGCTGCATGCCCTGTACACCCGGTGCATGCCCTGTACACCCGGTGCATGCCCTGTACACCCGGTGCATGCCCTGTACACCCGCTGCATGCCCTGTACACCCGGTGCATGCCCTGTACACCCGGTGCATGCCCTGTACACCTGGTGCATGCCCTGTACACCCGCTGCATGCCCTGTACACCCGGTGCATGCCCTGCACACCCGGTGCATGCCCTGTACACCCGGTGCATGCCCTGTACACCCGCTGCATGCCCTGTACACCCGGTGCATGCCCTGCACACCCCGTGCATGCCCTGCACACCCGGTGCATGCCCTGTACACCCGGTGCATG
This sequence comes from Eutreptiella sp. 'Long Island Sound 2002', assembly GCA_964036045.1. Taxonomy (NCBI): domain Eukaryota; phylum Euglenozoa; class Euglenophyceae; order Eutreptiales; family Eutreptiaceae; genus Eutreptiella; species Eutreptiella sp. 'Long Island Sound 2002'. Next base: position 35,467 of record CAXIWF010000953.1, read on the forward strand.
CCCTGTACACCCGGTGCATGCCCTGTACACCCGGTGCATGCCCTGCACACCCGGTGCATGCCCTGTACACCCGCTGCATGCCCTGCACACCCGGTGCATGCACTGTACACCCGCTGCATGCCCTGCACACCCGCTGCATGCCCTGTACACCCGGTGCATGCCCTGTACACCCGGTGCATGCCCTGCACACCCGGTGCATGCCCTGTACACCCGGTGCATGCCCTGCACACCCGGTGCATGCCCTGCACACCCGCTGCATGCCCTGTACACCCGGTGCATGCCCTGTACACCCGGTGCATGCCCTGCACACCCGCTGCATGCCCTGTACACCCGGTGCATGCCCTGTACACCCGGTGCATGCCCTGTACACCCGGTGCATGCCCTGCACACCCGGTGCATGCCCTGCACACCCGCTGCATGCCCTGTACACCCGGTGCATGCCCTGCACACCCGGTGCATGCCCTGCACACCCGGTGCATGCCCTGCACACCCGCTGCATGCCCTGTACACCCGGTGCATGCCCTGTACACCCGGTGCATGCCCTGCACACCCGCTGCATGCCCTGTACACCCGCTGCATGCCCTGCACACCCGGTGCATGCCCTGTACACCCGGTGCATGCCCTGCACACCCCCTGCATGCCCTGCACACCCGCTGCATGCCCTGCACACCCGGTGCATGCCCTGCACACCCAGTGCATGCCCTGTACACCCGCTGCATGCCCTGTACACCCGGTGCATGCCCTGCACACCCGGTGCATGCCCTGCACACCCGGTGCATGCCCTGTACACCCGGTGCATGCCCTGTACACCCGGTGCATGCCCTGCACACCCGGTGCATGCCCTGCACACCCGGTGCATGCCCTGTACACCCGGTGCATGCCCTGCACACCCGGTGCATGCCCTGCACACCCGGTGCATGCCCTGCACACCCGCTGCATGCCCTGTACACCCGGTGCATGCCCTGTACACCCGGTGCATGCCCTGCACACCCGCTGCATGCCCTGTACACCCGCTGCATGCCCTGCACACCCGGTGCATGCCCTGTACACCCGGTGCATGCCCTGCACACCCCCTGCATGCCCTGCACACCCGCTGCATGCCCTGCACACCCGCTGCATGCCCTGCACACCCAGTGCATGCCCTGCACACCCGCTGCATGCCCTGTACACCCGGTGCATGCCCTGCACACCCGGTGCATGCCCTGCACACCCGGTGCATGCCCTGTACACCCGGTGCATGCCCTGTACACCCGGTGCATGCCCTGTACACCCGGTGCATGCCCTGTACACCCGGTGCATGCCCTGTACACCCGGTGCATGCCCTGCACACCCGCTGCATGCCCTGTACACCCGGTGCATGCCCTGTACACCCGGTGCATGCCCTGTACACCCGCTGCATGCCCTGTACACCCGGTGCATGCCCTGTACACCCGGTGCATGCCCTGCACACCCGCTGCATGCCCTGTACACCCGCTGCATGCCCTGTACACCCGGTGCATGCCCTGCACACCCGGTGCATGCCCTGCACACCCGGTGCATGCCCTGCACACCCGGTGCATGCCCTGCACACCCGCTGCATGCCCTGTACACCCGCTGCATGCCCTGTACACCCGGTGCATGCCCTGTACACCCGGTGCATGCCCTGCACACCCGCTGCATGCCCTGTACACCCGGTGCATGCCCTGTACACCCGGTGCATGCCCTGTACACCCGGTGCATGCCCTGTACACCCGCTGCATGCCCTGTACACCCGGTGCATGCCCTGTACACCCGGTGCATGCCCTGTACACCCGGTGCATGCCCTGTACACCCGCTGCATGCCCTGTACACCCGGTGCATGCCCTGTACACCCGGTGCATGCCCTGCACACCCGCTGCATGCCCTGTACACCCGGTGCATGCCCTGCACACCCGCTGCATGCCCTGTACACCCGGTGCATGCCCTGTACACCCGGTGCATGCCCTGCACACCCGCTGCATGCCCTGTACACCCGGTGCATGCCCTGCACACCCGCTGCATGCCCTGTACACCCGGTGCATGCCCTGTACACCCGGTGCATGCCCTGTACACCCGCTGCATGCCCTGCACACCCGGTGCATGCCCTGTACACCCGGTGCATGCCCTGTACACCCCGTGCATGCCCTGTACACCCGGTGCATGCCCTGCACACCCGGTGCATGCCCTGCACACCCGGTCCATGCCCTGTACACCCGGTGCATGCCCTGCACACCCGGTGCATGCCCTGTACACCCGGTGCATGCCCTGCACACCCGCTGCATGCCCTGTACACCCGGTGCATGCCCTGCACACCCGGTGCATGCCCTGTACACCCGCTGCATGCCCTGTACACCCGGTGCATGCCCTGCACACCCGGTGCATGCCCTGCACACCCGCTGCATGCCCTGTACACCCGGTGCATGCCCTGTACACCCGGTGCATGCCCTGCACACCCGCTGCATGCCCTGTACACCCGGTGCATGCCCTGCACACCCGGTGCATGCCCTGCACACCCGGTGCATGCCCTGTACACCCGGTGCATGCCCTGCACACCCGGTGCATGCCCTGCACACCCGCTGCATGCCCTGCACACCCGGTGCATGCCCTGCACACCCGGTGCATGCCCTGCACACCTGGTGCATGCCCTGCACACCCGGTGCATGCCCTGTACACCCGGTGCATGCCCTGTACACCCGGTGCATGCCCTGTACACCCGCTGCATGCCCTGCACACCCGGTGCATGCCCTGCACACCCGGTGCATGCCCTGCACACCCGGTGCATGCCCTGTACACCCGGTGCATGCCCTGTACACCCGGTGCATGCCCTGCACACCCGGTGCAAGCCCTGTACACCCGGTGCATGCCCTGTACACCCGGTGTATGCCCTGTACACCCGGTGCATGCCCTGCACACCCGGTGCATGCCCTGCACACCCGCTGCATGCCCTGTACACCCGGTGCATGCCCTGTACACCCGGTGCATGCCCTGCACACCCGCTGCATGCCCTGTACACCCGGTGCATGCCCTGCACACCCGGTGCATGCCCTGCACACCCGGTGCATGCCCTGCACACCCCCTGCATGCCCTGCACACCCGGTGCATGCCCTGCACACCTGGTGCATGCCCTGTGCACCCGGTGCATGCCCTGTACACCCGGTGCATGCCCTGTACAACCGCTGCATGCCCTGTACGCCCGCTGCATGCCCTGCACACCCGGTGCATGCCCTGCACACCCGGTGCATGCCCTGCACACCCGGTGCATGCCCTGCACACCCGGTGCATGCCCTGTACACCCGGTGCATGCCCTGTACACCCGGTGCATGCCCTGTACACCCGCTGCATGCCCTCTACACCCGGTGCATGCCCTGTACACCCGGTGCATGCCCTGCACACCCGGTGCATGCCCTGTACACCCGGTGCATGCCCTGTACACCCGGTGCATGCCCTGTACACCCGGTGCATGCCCTGTACACCCGCTGCATGCCCTGTACACCCGGTGCATGCCCTGTGCACCCGGTGCATGCCCTGTACACCCGGTGCATGCCCTGTACACCCGCTGCATGCCCTGTACACCCGGTGCATGCCCTGCACACCCGGTGCATGCCCTGCACACCCGGTGCATGCCCTGCACACCCGGTGCATGCCCTGTACACCCGGTGCATGCCCTGTACACCCGGTGCATGCCCTGTACACCCGGTGCATGCCCTGCACACCCGGTGCATGCCCTGCACACCCGGTGCATGCCCCGTACACCCGGTGCATGCCCTGTACACCCGGTGCATGCCCTGCACACCCGGTGCATGCCCTGTACACCCGGTGCATGCCCTGTACACCCGGTGCATGCCCTGCACACCCGGTGCATGCCCTGTACACCCGCTGCATGCCCTGCACACCCGGTGCATGCCCTGTACACCCGGTGCATGCCCTGCACACCCGGTGCATGCCCTGTACACCCGGTGCATGCCCTGTACACCCGCTGCATGCCCTGCACACCCGGTGCATGCCCTGCACACCCGCTGCATACCCTGTACACCCGGTGCATGCCCTGTACACCCGGTGCATGCCCTGCACACCCGGTGCATGCCCTGCACACCCGGTGCATGCCCTGCACACCCGGTGCATGCCCTGCACACCCGGTGCATGCCCTGTACACCCGGTGCATGCCCTGCACACCCACTGCATGCCCTGTACACCCGGTGCATGCCCTGTACACCCGGTGCATGCCCTGTACACCCGCTGCATGCCCTGTACACCCGGTGCATGCCCTGTGCACCCGGTGCATGCCCTGCACACCCGGTGCATGCCCTGCACACCCGGTGCATGCCCTGTGCACCCGCTGCATGCCCTGTACACCCGGTGCATGCCCTGCACACCCGGTGCATGCCCTGTACACCCGGTGCATTCCCTGCACACCCGGTGCATGCCCTGCACACCCGGTGCATGCCCTGTACACCCGGTGCATGCCCTGTACACCCGCTGCATGCCCTGCACACCCGGTGCATGCCCTGCACACCCGGTGCATGCCCTGCACACCCGCTGCATGCCCTGCACACCCGGTGCATGCCCTGCACACCCGGTGCATGCCCTGCACACCCGGTGCATGCCCTGTACACCCGCTGCATGCCCTGCACACCCGGTGCATGCCCTGCACACCCGGTGCATGCCCTGTGCACCCGGTGCATGCCCTGCACACCCCCTGCATGCCCTGTACACCCGGTGCATGCCCTGCACACCCGGTGCATGCCCTGTACACCCGCTGCATGCCCTGCACACCCGCTGCATGCCCTGTACACCCGCTGCATGCCCTGCACACCCGCTGCATGCCCTGTACACCCGGTGCATGCCCTGCACACCCGGTGCATGCCCTGCACACCCGGTGCATGCCCTGCACACCCCCTGCATGCCCTGTACACCCGGTGCATGCCCTGCACACCCGGTGCATGCCCTGCACACCCGGTGCATGCCCTGCACACCCGGTGCATGCCCTGTACACCTGGTGCATGCCCTGCACACCCGCTGCATGCCCTGTACACCCGGTGCATGCCCTGTACACCCGGTGCATGCCCTGTACACCCGGTGCATGCCCTGTACACCCGGTGCATGCCCTGCACACCCGGTGCATGCCCTGCACACCCGGTGCATGCCCTGCACACCCGGTGCATGCCCTGTACACCCGCTGCATGCCCTGTGCACCCGCTGCATGCCCTGTACACCCGGTGCATGCCCTGCACACCCGGTGCATGCCCTGTACACCCGGTGCATGCCCTGCACACCCGGTGCATGCCCTGCACACCCGGTGCATGCCCTGCACACCCGGTGCATGCCCTGTGCACCCGGTGCATGCCCTGTACACCCGGTGCATGCCCTGTACACCCGCTGCATGCCCTGTACACCCGGTGCATGCCCTGTACACCCGCTGCATGCCCTGTACACCCGGTGCATGCCCTGCACACCCGGTGCATGCCCTGTACACCCGGTGCATGCCCTGCACACCCGGTGCATGCCCTGCACACCCGGTGCATGCCCTGTACACCCGGTGCATGCCCTGCACACCCGGTGCATGCCCTGCACACCCGGTGCATGCCCTGCACACCCGGTGCATGCCCTGCACACCCGGTGCATGCCCTGTACACCCGGTGCATGCCCTGTACACCCGCTGCATGCCCTGTACACCCGGTGCATGCCCTGTACACCCGATGCATGCCCTGCACACCCGGTGCATGCCCTGTACACCTGGTGCATGCCCTGTACACCCGGTGCATGCCCTGTGCACCCGGTGCATGCCCTGTACACCCGGTGCATGCCCTGCACACCCGGTGCATGCCCTGTACACCCGGTGCATGCCCTGCATACCCGGTGCATGCCCTGTGCACCCGGTGCATGCCCTGTACACCCGGTGCATGCCCTGCACAGCCGGTGCATGCCCTGTACACCCGGTGCATGCCCTGCACAGCCGGTGCATGCCCTGCACACCCGGTGCATGCCCTGCACACCCGGTGCATGCCCTGTACACCCGGTGCATCCCCTGCACACCCAGTGCATGCCCTGCACACCCGGTGCATGCCCTGCACACCCGGTGCATGCCCTGCACACCCGGTGCATGCCCTGCACACCCGGTGCATGCCCTGTACACCCGGTGCATGCCCTGCACACCCGGTGCATGCCCTGCACACCCGGTGCATGCCCTGTACACCCGGTGCATGCCCTGCACACCCGGTGCATGCCCTGCACACCCGGTGCATGCCCTGTACACCCGGTGCATGCCCTGTACACCCGGTGCATGCCCTGTACACCCGGTGCATGCCCTGTGCACCCGGTGCATGCCCTGCACACCCGGTGCATGCCCTGTACACCCGGTGCATGCCCTGCACACCCGGTGCATGCCCTGCACACCCGGTGCATGCCCTGCACACCCGGTGCATGCCTTGTGCACCCGGTGCATGCCCTGTACACCCGGTGCATGCCCTGCACACCCGGTGCATGCCCTGCACACCCGCTGCATGCCCTGTACACCCGGTGCATGCCCTGTACACCCGGTGCATGCCCTGCACACCCGGTGCATGCCCTGCACACCCGGTGCATGCCCTGCACACCCGGTGCATGCCCTGTACACCCGCTGCATGCCCTGTACACCCGGTGCATGCCCTGCACACCCGGTGCATGCCCTGCACACCCCCTGCATGCCCTGTACACCCGGTGCATGCCCTGCACACCCGGTGCATGCCCTGTGCACCCGGTGCATGCCCTGTACACCCGGTGCATGCCCTGTACACCCGCTGCATGCCCTGTACACCCGGTGCATGCCCTGTACACCCGGTGCATGCCCTGTACACCCGCTGCATGCCCTGTACACCCGCTGCATGCCCTGTACACCCGGTGCATGCCCTGCACACCCGGTGCATGCCCTGCACACCCGGTGCATGCCCTGCACACCCGGTGCATGCCCTGCACATCCCCTGCATGCCCTGTACACCCGGTGCATGCCCTGCACACCCGGTGCATGCCTTGTACACCCGGTGCATGCCCTGCACACCCGGTGCATGCCCTGTACACCCGGTGCATGCCCTGTACACCCGGTGCATGCCCTGTACACCCGGTGCATGCCCTGTACACCCGGTGCATGCCCTGTACACCCGGTGCATGCCCTGTACACCCGGTGCATGCCCTGTACACCCGGTGCATGCCCTGCACACCCGGTGCATGCCCTGCACACCCGGTGCATGCCCTGTACACCCGGTGCATGCCCTGTACACCCGGTGCATGCCCTGTACACCCGGTGCATGCCCTGTACACCCGGTGCATGCCCTGTACACCCGGTGCATGCCCTGTACACCCGCTGCATGCCCTGTACACCCGCTGCATGCCCTGTACACCCGGTGCATGCCCTGCACACCCGGTGCATGCCCTGCACACCCGGTGCATGCCTTGTGCACCCGGTGCATGCCCTGTACACCCGGTGCATGCCCTGCACACCCGGTGCATGCCCTGCACACCCGCTGCATGCCCTGTACACCCGGTGCATGCCCTGTACACCCGGTGCATGCCCTGCACACCCGGTGCATGCCCTGTACACCCGGTGCATGCCCTGCACACCCGGTGCATGCCCTGTACACCCGCTGCATGCCCTGTACACCCGGTGCATGCCCTGCACACCCGGTGCATGCCCTGCACACCCCCTGCATGCCCTGTACACCCGGTGCATGCCCTGTACACCCGCTGCATGCCTTGTACACCCGGTGCATGCCCTGCACACCCGGTGCATGCCCTGTACACCCGGTGCATGCCCTGTACACCCGGTGCATGCCCTGTACACCCGGTGCATGCCCTGTACACCCGGTGCATGCCCTGTGCACCCGGTGCATGCCCTGTACACCCGGTGCATGCCCTGTACACCCGCTGCATGCCCTGTACACCCGGTGCATGCCCTGTACACCCGGTGCATGCCCTGTACACCCGCTGCATGCCCTGTACACCCGCTGCATGCCCTGTACACCCGGTGCATGCCCTGCACACCCGGTGCATGCCCTGCACACCCGGTGCATGCCCTGCACACCCGGTGCATGCCCTGCACACCCGGTGCATGCCCTGTACACCCGGTGCATGCCCTGCACACCCGGTGCATGCCTTGTACACCCGGTGCATGCCCTGTACACCCGGTGCATGCCCTGCACACCCGGTGCATGCCCTGCACACCCGGTGCATGCCCTGCACACCCGGTGCATGCCCTGTACACCCGGTGCATGCCCTGTACACCCGGTGCATGCCCTGTACACCCGGTGCATGCCCTGTACACCCGGTGCATGCCCTGTACACCCGGTGCATGCCCTGCACACCCGGTGCATGCCCTGCACACCCGGTGCATGCCCTGCACACCCGGTGCATGCCCTGTACACCCGGTGCATGCCCTGTACACCCGCTGCATGCCCTGTACACCCGGTGCATGCCCTGCACACCCGGTGCATGCCCTGCACACCCGGTGCATGCCCTGCACACCCGGTGCATGCCCTGCACACCCGGTGCATGCCCTGTGCACCCGCTGCATGCCCTGTACACCCGGTGCATGCCCTGTACACCCGGTGCATGCCCTGTACACCCGGTGCATGGCCTGCACACCCGGTGCATGCCCTGTACACCCGGTGCATGCCCTGCACACCCGGTGCATGCCCTGTACACCCGCTGCATGCCCTGTACACCCGGTGCATGCCCTGCACACCTGGTGCATGCCCTGTACACCCGGTGCATGCCCTGCACACCCGGTGCATGCCCTGTACACCCGGTGCATGCCCTGCACACCCGCTGCATGCCTTGTACACCCGGTGCATGCCCTGTACACCCGGTGCATGCCCTGTACACCCGGTGCATGCCCTGCACACCCGGTGCATGCCCTGCACACCCGGTGCATGCCCTGTACACCCGGTGCATGCCCTGCACACCCGGTGCATGCCCTGCACACCCGGTGCATGCCCTGTACACCCGGTGCATGCCCTGCACACCCGGTGCATGCCCTGTACACCCGGTGCATGCCCTGCACACCCGGTGCATGCCCTGCACACCCGGTGCATGCCCTGTACACCCGGTGCATGCCCTGCACACCCGGTGCATGCCCTGCACACCCGGTGCATGCCCTGCACACCCGGTGCATGCCTTGTGCACCCGCTGCATGCCCTGTACACCCGGTGCATGCCCTGCACACCCGGTGCATGCCCTGTACACCCGGTGCATGCCCTGTACACCCGGTGCATGCCCTGCACACCCGCTGCATGCCCTGTACACCCGGTGCATGCCCTGTACACCCGGTGCATGCCCTGCACACCGGCTGCATGCCCTGTACACCCGGTGCATGCCCTGTACACCCGGTGCATGCCCTGTACACCCGGTGCATGCCCTGCACACCCGGTGCATGCCCTGTACACCCGGTGCATGCCCTGCACACCCGCTGCATGCCCTGTACACCCGGTGCATGCCCTGCACACCCGGTGCATGCCCTGCACACCCGGTGCATGCCCTGCACACCCGGTGCATGCCCTGCACACCCGGTGCATGCCCTGTACACCCGGTGCATGCCCTGCACACCCGGTGCATGCCCTGCACACCCGGTGCATGCCCTGTACACCCGGTGCATGCCCTGTCCTCATCATGGAGGTCCAGCAACAGGTCCACCGGGGAGTCCTGTGGCAGGTCCCAGTAGACTTGCCACGGTAGCTGCGCATGGGAGAACGTGTACCCCATGCTGCGCAGCGCGCCCTCGATGTGGGTGCACTCCTTGGCGTCAGAGCGGTTCTGCACTCACTGTGGGGCCTTCGTGCCATCCTTCAACTTGGAGTATCCATACTCCTTGTCCCACTCAAGGCTAGCCATGAGCGGCACCAACCGTCCCGCGGTACCGGTTAGGGGCGCTGCAGGCCGGGGCGGAAGAGCCGTCGACTAGACAATGATGCTTTTGGTTGAAGATGCGGAAGTGCTGTTGGTGAGAATGTTGTGGTGCACTCTGTCTGCAGGGCTGGTACCAGTACGCTTGATGGTGGCTGGGAGTGTTGTTGAGGCGGGTGACGCGGTCCACTCTCTCTACAGAGCTGGGACCAGTACGCCCGATCGTGGTGAGGTGGATGCTGGTGTTCTCAAGGTTCTTGTTGTAGGCCCACGGTGGCTCTCGGCGGTAGAACGCTTTTGACACGGTACCGTGGAGGGCTGGGGTCCACGGGTCCGCTACGCACGAACGGGCAAACGCACGCAAGGGCAACGGGCGCCGAGACCATTCTCATAGAACAAAGCGTTCTAGGATCCTTGCCACTCCGAAATACATGAAATGATGCTATGTACAATCAGCACGTATGTACACCCAGCAAAGCACGATAGGGAGTGGAATGGGTTCAGGGTGCGATGCAGCACTAGGCATCTGAGTCCTGCCCACAACCCTACCACACGGTTCTCCTTGCCGATGGCCAGCAGATATGGGGGTTCTGCCGCAATCAGACCTTAGAACCCTGAAATGGCAAGGGTGTCCCGACCAGCCACAGTGGCGTGCGGGGGCGTCAATAGGCCCCTTTGCCAACCGACAATTGCTCTTCATCTTCCTTTAATGGTCAGGTTTGACCTTCCAGTTAGTTGACCCCGCCATCATCCCAAGGGGGTATGGCGTCCGAATCATGGTGATTTCAGCCCAGATTTCCGATGTGGCAAAACATCCAAACATGACCCCTTACGTTGGCCATATGAGGGTAGGGCCCAACCAACCAAGTGCATCCCCTTGAAGTACAATTCCCGTAGAGGCCTTGTGTATCCTAGCTCCCTCGGATTCCTTAGCAACCTGGAGCCTTAGGGTTGCCAAGTGGGCTCAGAACGCCAAAATGGCCGAAATTGCCCACACTGACGGCGATGCAGGGGCCTAGTGATGGTCCCTTTGAAGAAGGGACCATGGCCCCTGAATAGAAGAAAGCGGGAGCTTCTGGCCCAAGGGCCACATCGCTACCAGCCTGAAAGCTTTCTCGCGGGCACGGCACCACGTTTGTATCCACTCAACAGGCAGCATTATGGAAGCCACGGGGGGCTCGCCGGGACCGGACCCTTTACGCCGACCCCCCCCCCCCTCCCTGGAAATTGGCTGGAAAGTGCCGGATCATGGGCGCCAAAGGCGCCCTAAGGAAAATTTGCTTGAATTAGTAGAGGGTGAAAAAATGGGTTTTCACCCCATGTGTCTACACTCAAAATACTCAGTTTTTTGAGGAGAACCCAATGATGGATGAAACCCAAATTGGACCAAATATGAATACCACCCCTGTGCAGTGGTGTGTCACAGATGGCCCATACCCTAGTGGGTAAAGCATTGCCTCTGCAACTGAATGGTCCTGGGCTCAAACCCCAGTGTAGGTAGTCTATAGGACCATAGGCAGGATCAACGACACCATGGGAAATTGTTTGTTTTTGTTTTTTTTTTTTTTTAGTGCTTTGGTTTTGTCCCCTTTGTTGGGGATCCCCGAGAAAGCAGGGGTGACGTAGCATTTCTGCCCACTTGTGGGCCCCCCAGTAGGCAGGGTTTAGGCAGCCATTTCTGATTTTGTCCCCATTTGTTTGGGGATCCCCCGAGAATGCAGGGGTGATGTAGCATTTCCGCCTTTTTTTGGGCCCGCTTTGATTTGTCCCCTTTGTTGGGGACCCCCGAGGATGCAGGGGTGATGTAGTGGGCACGTAGTGCGCGGAGAGAACTTTTTTTAAAAAAAATATATTGCGCACGTTGCAAACCCCCCCCCCCTCTCCTCCAAAGGGTTTCGAAACATACATGAACTCCTTCTTCACAACATGCATGGTTTGGCCTGGGTGGGGCGCCACTGGCAACAGTGGCCGGAAATTGACTCGGGGGTGCTATGCCCTTAAACACAAGTACCACCTACCATGCCCCCCCCCCCCCCCAGCAATTTTGACACAGCAACAGCAATTGAACACACAGACACACGGCAGAACACACCATAGGACTACCACAGCAACTGAGAGCCGAAGGAGTGCTTGATCACGGTAGCAGTGGGAGGTAAGACACACAGTATGTCGCATGCAGGCAACTTTGCCGATATATAAGTCATCAGGTGAACACGCACGAATGTTGCCGTTTGATTGTAGATATGGATGTAGCTTTATGACGGATGAATACGTTGTGCTTCATCTAGATTGTCCATAGCATATCCTCTCGAACACAAGAACAGTTGCAGTTTGAATGATGATTGCACCCCCCTAGCAATTTTTCTTGCCCACATACATTCCAGAAAAATGTCTAGGGCGATGAGGGGGTCTTTTTAAGCCATATATGTTGGGGTCCGGGTGCCCCCCTCCCCTTCAGCCGGCCCCAGACCCCCCCCCCCCCCGACCCGCCCCCCCTGAAATTGGCTGGAAAGTGGGAGGGAGTCGGCGTATGGCCCGATGGTACGCCCCCCCCCCCCCCCTTGATGGAAGCCCCACTATGACCAATAAATATGGTCACACACATCAATTCGATCTTGATTCGTGCAGGAGTACACAGAGTAAAGCACCTCTTTCATCAAGCGGGCCAACCCCACCATGGACTCATCAAACATCTCCCGCCTTCGTGTTGGACTATTTACTCAGCAGGTTTTGTGCCTACCAGGGACTCCCGCTCAATGATTGGTCTGTGCCGTCAGTGTGGGCGGGAACATGGGCCAAAGCCCACTCCTTGGCCCTTGTGGCTCCATCCAAACATGTAACGGAGCCAAACACATGATCTTTGTTGTGGAGCGCCCCGTTGCCTCCCTCCTTACGTGTTACGGGATTTCATTTATTAGAGCATGTTGTAACTAAGGGTTAGGGTCCGCCTCTTCCCCTGGTTACAAACCAAAGACCGCCCCCTATGCGGAAAAGAGGAAACGGTGAGGCATGCCCTCAAATAGTGCAAGTTTTTCAAGCATGTTCAGCAAGCTATGCATTCGTGCTTTGGGGAGGGGTGTATCCGGGGCAAAACAGGGCCCTGGGTGCAGCTACCTATCGCGCAAGCACTTCGAACAACGCCCGGTTTGGTGCTCTCGTGTGTGCGCAAAGCGCACTGGGGCGTCTGATGCGTCACTAGGGCCTGACATTGACAAATTCGTTACAAAGTGGGCGGAGGAAATTAGCGTGGCGATATGGTGGGTGCCTTTGCAACACCATAGTAAAGCTCTACGAGAATTTCATGGAGCCTTGCTCTTTTTCCTGAAAGAAGGGACGGTTCCCAAACGTCATAGCAACTGGCGGCAATATAACCCCAACATCATGCCAAACACATCAACCCATGTTAAAAAGTAGAAACCATAGGCTCACAAGGCCTCAGTGGTGGAACAAGTGAAATCTCTAGTCCACACCCACATCTTGGAGGGGTCGCACACACCTTTTTTTTCTCGGTGGGTCATCCAAGCGATATGAAAAAAGTGGATATGTGGGGGCGGGGGGGTGCCCGGGCAACTGGGAATTTGAAACCCACCTGGAAGAAGATGAACGCCAAACCTATAACAGCGGCGAACTCGAGGGTGCTATTGCAGTAGTCCTGAAAGTGACCCAACACACTGTGATTTTTGGGGACTCTAAGTATGCCCTCAATAGAGTACATGGGGAGGCATATAAGTGGCGACGCAATGGTTGGTGTGGGCCTCAATAGCCCGTACCTAACTCCATGCTATGGGAAGCACTATTGCAGGTATAGATTTGACCCCCCACCTCATTTGGTGGGCGTGGCCCCCGTGGCACCGGGGCATCCCTTGTAATGAGCAATCAGACAGGTCAGCAGAGCGGGGTCGCCGCATGCACCCCTTCTACATTACATCCATCTCACCCCGCCACCGGCAGGGCCACAATCCCCACCCAGCCCAGATGTGCTGCGCAAGCCAGTGGCGTCCCGTGTGCTCCTCGTGGATGAGGAGTATATTGCCCTGCTGCAGGCACCGCTTTTCACAACGCCTTCTAATGTCACTTTGTCTCCTAGTGTCAAGTCTCACAGATGCTCACAGCCCATCTTAGAGCCAGAACACCATCCGTAGCACGACACCCAGTCATCTACTCACACCGTCACCGATGAATACTGCGCCTTGAACCCATGACTGACGGCTACCACCCATGGCCAATGTATTTGAGAGCTCGAGAGTTACCCGATCCAGCTGCGGGCGAGCCCTTAGTGGAATGGGTCCTGTTCCATGATGACTGTGATTACAGCATGATGTTGGTGATAGGCCGGCGTGGCATTTGCTTGGCATAATACCTACGGCATATTGGTGGCTTGCCACCACAAAATTGACCAGTGTGTGGTGTTTGGCGTTTGTCAAGCAGTACATACTTAGTTCACATGCGCAGCGCCTGAGAACCACATACAAAATGGGAGAGCCACCGGATCCGCCGGACAGCCGAAAACACCAACCCCAAACGCCAGAGACGAGATACCATACCCTGAGAACTGCACGCGGCGGCACAAGCGGCGAGGCGCCTGCGGCGCCTCTCCGGTGCTGGTAGGCCAACAACCCGCCAACACCACCTACGTTGGCAAGCTATGAAGTGAGATTAGAATGGCACACCGGCAATACATGATAGTTAACTCGAATATTCCACCTGTGTCTGCCTTTGTGCTACAGAGACCCCTTTCTAGCCAACAGGCAGGGCTGGGCCCTGGGGTGGGGGTTCCCGCGCCTGACATTAGTGGTGCACGCCACATCACTCCGTTCAACGGTGGTTGACATTCACTGATCTGCTGCAGTCCAACTCCTGCTCTTGCCCCACTGGCTGTCCTCTGCCGTCCCAGTCCCTATGCTCTTGTGCAGTCCCATTCCCTGCCCTTTGGGCACCAAGCACATTGCCAAGCTAACCCATAGCCTTATGCCTCCTCTCCATGAGGAAGGCAGGTAGGTAACAGGGAACGGTAATGCACTGTCTCAAACCATGTGTGTGAAGCGCCGGATGATCTCGAACACTTGTTGATGGTTTTGGACAGTCGAAAAAAAATTGACCGGCGTTTGAGCTGAGATATGTCCACACAAACAAGCCGGCATTCGGCCGGCCAAAGAGTCCGGCATATTGCCGGTGATCCAGTCTGGTAGCTCAGCCCTACAATTGTGCCCTTGTTTGTAGAAATGGGCCGACGTCCGGGCTAGGAGTTGCCTGTACAAATGGGTTGTTGTCCAGGGCGAGATTTGCTTATGCAAACAGTTCGGCCTTCAGCCGGCCAAAGAGCATGGCATATTGCTGGCCATCTACATAGCGCTTGCGATCTGGCCCAGCGGCTTGGCCCTGAGTTCCTGTACAAACGGTGTCCAGGCCAAGATTTTGTTTTGCCTGTACAAAGGGGCCACTGCATCCGGCATATGGATATCCATTTCCTTGGTTGACATAGAGCGTACCTAGCAATATTGTTGCCCTACCTCCAATATTCGGTTGTATGTACCTTCTTGCCAGCAGCATGGTTAGCCCCAACTGCCTTGCCTCCCTGAACTGTCTAGTAGTATGTGCTATTGTTGCCATAGTTGAAACATGTGGACAAGGCCAAAGATCTTGGCTCTCATCACATCCCTTAATGATTCGTGGCGCATAGATTCTTGACTTGTACGTATTCAACTCCTTACCTCCCAAGGGCTTGTAAGCCCCCGAGTTGTTTGCATGAGGTCCCATGGACCGCGGCAGCTGCAGCTACGTGATATAGTCTCTACCCAATGTTATATATCTATGGGTGTGCACCACTGTGCTTGGGCCTTGCATGCATGAAACCAAAGTTTATAGAAGATAAAGTGAAATTTATTTTTGGCCGGGGGGGGGATAGCTGTTATTACAACGAATTTCGATGTGTTGTGCTCAGTGTTGCCACGCCAACGCAGCCGGTGTACAGCTATTTGGTCCACCATCAATCCTGAATGAGTTTTGATGATTTGCGCCCACATGTGCATGTGCATCTTCCCACTATTGACAGAAGAGGTCAAAACATAAGTCCGTGGAATGCGCAGCCGCATGGAGTGCTGAACCAGGAGCACACCCATAAAATGTCTGCACAAGGCTGAAGGGCTGATTTGTTGCACAACTGCGAAACTGTAACAACCACAGGGTCCAATCCAAAGGAAACCCAAAATGTTGTATGGACAGCGGTGACATTAGACAGAGCCAAGGAAGCCAACTACAAAA
Source organism: Eutreptiella sp. 'Long Island Sound 2002' (assembly GCA_964036045.1). Lineage (NCBI taxonomy): Eukaryota > Euglenozoa > Euglenophyceae > Eutreptiales > Eutreptiaceae > Eutreptiella > Eutreptiella sp. 'Long Island Sound 2002'. Next base: position 51,595 of record CAXIWF010000953.1, read on the forward strand.
TTCTGGAAACATTGCAGTATTATTTTGTGAAGTTTTGCACCCGCAAATAATTTGGCATTGGACCCACTCCCAACTTCAGACCCTTCCCTGTCCAACAGATCACCTCCTTGAAGTACTCCCTGAAGGCATTTGGAGTGGACACCCACCCAGAGGCATGCTGTCATGGTGTAAAATGCCTTGTGATCCAATTTTGCCACAACAACAGAGTGAGCCTCACATCTGTTTCTGGAAGTCGTTGTCAAAACACACCTAACCCCAACCCACACCCATTTGGCAACACCGAAATGAAAGGTGTTGTGTTGTCATTTGGCACCTCAGGGGATGTACTTATTTGGGACCACACAGGGCCACAACGGCCCAAGGGCCATTTTAAAGAAGTGGGTGCCAATTGCATTGTGCTATTGGGCTCTTGATTGTGCTTTGTTTGTGGGAATGTTTACACAATTGTTGTGGCCAAAGCGTTTGCTCTCCGTAGGGGCCATTTTGCGAGGGAGTAATTTTGCGAGGGAGTAAAAATCCGGACGGTCCAGGTGTGCTTGCTGCAAAAGTAGCGTGCGGCATGTGCGTGGCACAAGTACTCCCCCACTGTGCATGCAATGCGAACCCCACAACTGTCTTCCAATTGCTATTTGGTTGCCTCCCAACCATAACCAGGCACCCACCCACCACCACTGCCAGTTTGCCCCCAACAAAGACCAGAAGGTTTTATTTTGGTTACCATTCTGTCCTTTCTGCCTCAGCATTTCTCACCAAGTCTGCAGCAGCACTCTGCCCTATCTATCCACCAGCTTTGTGCCCCGAGAGTTGTAGTCTGCCGAAGCAACAATTGACTCCATTTTGTTGTCCGTGCTGGAGATGACGGTGTAATTGGGGTAGAACCTCTGCTTTTCTGACTTTCTGTGCAATTGCAAACGCTTGATATGGACGGCGAGCTCCGGTTCCGCGCACAGCAAGGCATGCCTCAAGACCCCCACAACGACGCAGACTTCCACCACCACCACCACCACCACCAACACTACCACCACCACCAGCAGCCTCCCCAATTCGGTGGCCCCTTTGGGCAAGACTATCCCGGACAGCAATATGGACCACAAAGTGGGGCTCCTCCTGGCTATGGACAAGATCCGAACATGAACTACAATCCAAACTATGGCATGCAATACAATTCTGGATACCAACCACCCGCTCAAGCCCCACCTGCCGGCTACGGTATGGGCGGCAACAGTTTCGGCAATGATATGATGATGAATTTCGGGATGCAGTACGGCAGCAAGGTGCTGCAAAAGACACAAGCCAATTTTTCCCGCTACCTTTTCTGGCTTCAAGGGCTGCATTACTACTTCACCGTCAACAACAGCTACGTGAAGAATAAGCTGAAGCTGCTGATGTTCCCGCTGCGACACAAGTACCGCAGGCGCGAAGTGGATGCCGGGCACCGGTTTGAGACACCGGGCATGGCACCAACGACCAATTATAATTATTTGACGGCAGTCGACGATATCAATGCCCCGGACATGTATATCCCACTGATGGCCTTCATCACGTACATTTTGCTTGTTGGCTTCATTACGGGCATTGGTTTCTTTCTCCACCTTGTGCGCCCCTACACTCCATGCCCTTTTCCTCTGTTCACATGCCCTCCAGGCCTCTGCACGGTGTTCGATTGCTGAACCCGTGCCCTGACCTCCTGTACCCTGAACTTTTTGGGGCTTTTCATCATCTTTTTTTTTCCCACCAGAATCACATATATGGCACGAGGTTGCCCCCCCCCCCCCCCATACCCTGGAGGTACGGGAGGGGGGTACGGGGTGGGGTACGAGGAGGGGTGCGGCGAGGGGGGGGGTGGGGGGGGGCTAGGGGGGGTACGGGTGGGCGTAGGGGGGGGCGGGGGGCATTTACCCGTGCACACGAGAAGGCGGTGAATAGTCTGTAGACGCGGTCTGCCCCAAGTAGACGCGGTCTGCTAACGGGGGGGGGGGGGGGGATACGGGGGGGGGGGCGTACAGGGGGGGGGGGTAGGGTACGGGGGGGGGCAACTTCGGGCCGACTATCAGAATCAATCCTTTTACCAAAGTCAATTGTTTTTACCACAATCAAAATCTTATGACTATGGTCAAACAATTTGACCTACAACGACCACACGGCCCGGCGGCTGGGGGGGTGCCGGGGTCAACGACATTGGAACGGAGGGCGGAGGTCGTGTTGCAGCCAGACCTCTTTCGCCCCGGAAATCCAAGCATTGGCAATGCACATGCAGAGAGAAGTGTGAACCTGCAATGCAGCACCTTGAGGACTGGGTTTCATTCTTGTTTTCACAGACAGAGTGTGGGAAACAGGGTTTACTCTGCTTTTGTGCAAGTCAGTAAGTGTGAGGGGGAGTATTGAGGGGTTGGGGAACCGTTCACTTGGCCGTGACCGAGGGGACCTCTGGCCACTAATCCTCCTCCAACTCCTCCCCCTCAGACCCCCATCGCCATGCCACCCAGATACGTTCTCATTTTGCCACAAAACAGAATACCCACAGGTGCAGGTTGCGGATCTAACACGTTCCCAGCGCAACAAACAAATGTCCCTCAGCCCATGTCCTCTGTACTCCTGCCCCGCTGTACCCTCTGCACCCCTGCGCTCCATATGATATGATCTCACACGTCTATCACATCTATACCTGCCCTATACATACTACACCATGCACTACACACTACACACTACACACTACACACTATATCCTACACATACTTTACTCTTCCACATTCCACGCATTACACACTCTACATACTACACATACTATACTACACACTACGCACTCTACATGCTATACAACCCTACCCTTGTACACTGCGACTTCATCACGCACAACATCCTCCTGCCCTCTGCAGGTGGAGTGAATTTTTCTCCTGAGGTGTTGATTGCGACGGGATCGTCATCAATGGTGCTGACATTGACGGAGATGTTGCTGCTGCGGCTCGGGTTCTCCGTGCTCTCCGTGCCCAGACCAGTGTACTCTCTTGATTTGTTATGCTTTATTTCATATAAGTTCTTCCATGTCAGCGTCATCCTCCTCACGCGCATTGCCCTGCTGCGGTGGATGTACGTGTGTTTCTGGGTGATGTTCGCGGCCTTCCATGGGTATTTCCTGTTGCACACACTCAAATTGTATTGGCAAGGGAGCGGTAGCCAGCAGCATATGCTTTTCCTATACTTCGTTGCGGGCGTTCAATTTCCCATCTTCTTCTATTTGCAGCATGTGTAAGCACCCAGATTTCTCTCAGCGCCCTGTCGTCCGGCAGTCTCGTGCCCCCCCACCCCCCTCAATCCCGTCGGCCGGACGAATTAGACCCCTCGAGCCCCCCAAACCCCGGCCTGCAAGCCGCTCTGCTCCCCCGTCCGGATTCGGGCAGCGCCCATATTTCACCCTCCGTCTGGTGTCTGCGAGCGGCACCCCTCGTGCCTTCCCCACACACCAATCCCTGCCTCCGTCGCAGGTGACCTTATGGAAGACTCAGTGCTGGCTTCAGCAACAGTAAAAAACCCCCCTCCTTGGCAGGCGCTTGTACTCGTTTTCGAAAGAAGTGGTTCGGTTGTGTCGGTGCTTGGGCGGTGGCAATCATTGCTTCGGTTGAGTGCGCGCCGTGCACGCTGCTTTTCCTGCTTCCTCAGTGCCCAAGCACGACCTTGTCCTTGCACTGCATCCCCCGGGGACTGCACCTTGCTTGCGAAATTGGGGAGCTGGCGTTTCCTTTGATTTTGTTCAACTTGACAGGGGTGCTTGACAGGGGTGAATTGCACCACCACGTCTCACGAGAGAGCAGCTGAGAACATGCCTTTTGCGCAGGGTCCCGCCTCACTTGCATCCAAATGCCCCAGCAGGTACTTGAATTGGCTCCCGGGCAATCCCAGGCAAAATGGTAAACGCAAGTGGGTACAGAGTCACGTTCCTCATGCTGTTGACTCTGAGATGGTTGGACCGGTGGGAATCTCCGGTGGCGAAAGGGGCGCAAGTGGCTGCGAACAATGTTTGCGGAGATCGACGGATTGGTGGGTTGTCTTGTGCAGCGTGTGCATTTCGCTTCATAGTTGCTGCTTGCTCGCTCAGAACGGGGTCTCGCGTCAAGCCCATAGCTGAGTATGAAGCAGCTCATTCTGATCATGTCGAAGGTAGCACGCTGGTGGCAAGTCTGCTTCTGTCTTCTAATCCCTGGTTTTGTGATCCTGGTACCTTTCAGCTCGCCACGGCCAGGATCTTTTGCCCACCGCGGCGGGACACTTTCTGGGCGTTAACAACGGAAGGCTTGAGTTGGAAAGACGCCGACGTGCAACACCACAACTATATTGCTTTGGACGATATAAATGGCCTTGTGCAAGCCCCAGGCCCACACACACACACACACACACACACACGCCATGATGTCTTCGTACTAGTCCGTTATGCACGTGTGCTTTGCAGCATAACAGGCTGTGGGCCATGGGCGTTCAAGGGGGGGGGGCTTGCATAGCTCGATCATGAAACGATTTTTGGTGTGATATTCACGATGACGCTCCATCTCACTGCCATTGTTTGGAAGTCTCCACGTCCTGTCCAAACCATTTGAGGAGATACAGGAACTCTGGATTTTACCATTTTGCAGCACAGAAAAGTATGCCATACTGCTTGGCACATGAGTGAAGGGTTCCTCATGGGCGTATTGACTCCATTGAGTTGTCACATCGTGTGCAAAAAGGGGCGGGGAGGGGGGGCGGGGAGGCATAGGAAGGACAGGGCGGCATGCAAAGATATCTTGAGCTCCATCTGTCCCTGTCCGGTCAAACGGGGACAGTGTTGCCTGGGAGTGCGCATTTGTGGGTGGTCAGTTTTAACCGAAGCTGAGTCTTCTGGCCACTTTCGGTACACCCTGCGGTACACCCAGGGACCCTTTGGATGGTGTCGAACACGTTTCGGCCATCCGCAGGTTGTGGAGCCATGCATGTTCTGTGTTGATTAAACGCGCATGAACTGACTTTGTGCCGGATTGATCAAGCACAAAGAACGTGCGCAATGCAATATCCCACGGGCGTTGAAGCGCATGAACGTGGTTGGAACCAACTCCACTGACGGAGTTTCCACCCAAAAGAGAGTCTCAGGCACAGTGCGCGCACAGTGCATACACCGAGTTTATGCAACACAGGAACCAGGACAATGGTGATGCAGCGAAAACCCTCCACCCAGAAACATACTATGAAAACTACAGTGCACTACCAAGTCTTGTGGGATTGTAATCACCGTCCACAGGCCAAGGCTTCACTCCTATGACAGGGGTCTTAGGAGTGAAGACCCCTGTCATTCTGCATGCTGATCATAGACGTCAGAATGCCAGATCATGTGTGCAGTGATGGAAGACGTTTTTTGCTTGTTTTGCTTGTTTCAAACTTTTTTTTACTTTTTTTGGATGTTTGTGGATTTTTTGGTACACTTTTGGATTCCTTGGAGTTGCACCATGTGTAAATTACATGGGACATCATAGTCACCGGCTGGAGGGGGCAAGGACACAGTACAAGACACAAGGGAACAAAGAGGCCTTCCTTGGGCCGGTTGCAATGTGCAAATAGCACTTTTCAGAAGCCTCCAAGCGGCATCATGTTGTGGGGCTCTGAAGGGAGACTGTTGGCCCAGGTTTTGACTCCAACAGCACACGGTGTGTGCACAGTGTGCGCGCAATGCGGAAGGGGAAGAATGTGCAGATGTGCAGTGCTGGCCAACATGCATACCTCGCTTCCCTCATCAACACAATGGTGGTGCTGTGCTACAGACCGGGCCCTGGACCAGCACTGGGCAGGCAGACTCCCAACTGCCTGAACTCCCAGGAAGTGTTGATGGGCTGCCTGTTGCAGTGCCGAAGGCTTGTCAAGAACATGCACACACATGCAGCTCTCACACACTCACTCGGTGCATGGGTACGTGGGCTGCAGAGCACAAGGTTTTCCTTGGCACTGCTCTGTGCTCCTCTAACAGGCATGCGCAATAGGTGCTTCCAGGCCTGGTTCGGGACGAGTGCTCAGGGACCCCATCACAGCACTTTGCTATGGTGTGTGGTGCCTGGATGCATGTACTCGACCATTCATTTCCGCTGCTTTCATTTCAGTCAGGCACAGAGGTTGGGCATGGTTTTGCAACAGGTAAAACCGAAGGGAGAGGCGGAAGGGCCTCTTAAGGGAAGGTGATCTGACTGAAGTATCAGGCAGAGGAGGAACCTATTCACACTCAAATTGAAGGGCAGTGCTCTGCACCATCACTCGATGTTGTCACCCTATACCATCACCCTTTCCTGTCACTCTACACCGTCACTCTCTACCGTCGCTGTATACTGTTACTCTATACTGTCACTCTATATCGTCATTCTGTACCTGCATGCTCTGAAACATGCCCCCCCCCCCCCCCGCCCCCCAACGATGTTTCCTGGCACATTACAGGTCGTGCATGGTTGCACACCGGGGTTTTGCTGGTTATTTGTTGCTAAGATGCACAGCACACAGTTTGTGTTTTCCGCTGAGAAACATTGAACGCAAACACCCCCCCCATCCCCCTCCCCCCCTGCACAATAGCCAATGGAGCACTCTGATTGAACTTGCGTGTTTCACTGAATTAATCATGCCTCACGCAAGTATGGCTTTTGTCTCAGCATGGCTGCCCCCTCTGACCGTTGTTTTGCCTGATTTTTGCTGTGCTTGCGCAATGGGGAGTGGGTGTTGAGCAGAGGTGCAGGTTCACATTTGTTGTGCTTCTACCAATGAATGAGGGTGTGTGTCAAGACAGCAGTCTGCAGCACGAGCGGCAGCAAAGAATCGGACGTTTGGAAAGGAGAGAGCCCCTAAAATTTTTGCCCACAACATCCGTCATATCTGTGGACATCTGTGGACAGTGCAGCCCTCTTCACCCATTTCACTGCCTACACCTCTGGACTTAGCCTGGATGTGCCTGAGTATGCAAAGACCGATCAAATCGGCACTCAAGGCCCACACACTGCCGAGTGAAGGAGCCAGAAGAGGTTTCCACGTCAGTGAACTGCCCATCAGCATGAAGGAGCGTGCTGTGCATGCGTTGTGGGACGTTGCCTGTCATGTTGAGACTACTGCACCAGCCTGAGGCATTTTGTTGTGCTGGCCCACAAACTCGCCTCATGTGAGTGTGTGCTCTGGCGCTGTTTTTGTCCCTCTCTTGATTGCACCGTGAAAATTGCCAAGGGTCGCAAGGAAGGATGACGTGCCATACCGCTACCCTGACAGTAACAGCAACACATTTGTCCCAAGTCCACGAACCTCACCCTTCTACCTCCCCCTTGTGAGAACAACACCCTGCCAGAACAACAGGAGGTGTCGTTTCTGCAACTTTCGGAGGTGTTTTTTTTCTGCACCTGCACGTGTTCTGTAAATCAGCTTGAAGAGAGGTTGTTAGATCAAGCGCAGGCGCGGGCGTTGTACCCCCCTTTTGGGGGGTCATTCGCGTAGCATACCTCAAGGCATGATATTTGATGTCCAACCCCTTGTAAAATCATTATTTTGCCCAATAAGACGATCCCCCAATGGGTTTTTTGATTCTGCGGCCTCTATCCCCTGAAAATGGATATCACTTTTTTTTTGGAGGGGGGGGTGGGGGGGATGGGGAGAGGGGTCAAAAGTTTGTGCTCAGAAGGGTTTGAACGAGGGACAGATTGGGCAGAGCTGACAGGTCAGCCGGCGCCGCCGGCAGTGGTCGGCCTACAGGTCTGTGGTCGGCTGCATTACCATTTGACCAGTTGCTTGTTCTGACAGTTGCTACTCTCCCCACTGCTTGTATCCGAGTCTGCCACCGAAAAAACCCAAACTGTGTGTTTCTGTCTGCCTGCCTGCTTGCCCAACTGACTGTCTGACTGACTGCTTGCCTGTTTAACTGACTGTTGGCTGACTGTCAGCGTCTCTTCGAGGTGCACTGCCGAAGGCAATAGAATTTGAATGGTGGTGGTGGCACTGCACTCGACAGAGAGCAGAAACATGCCTTCCCATAAAGCGCACACACCGCGCCTGAGCCTCACTTATGGCCGCGCCCTCAACAGGCGGGGCCTCCGCGTCCGTGCCCCCCGACAACCCGCTGCAACCCCTACGGTAGGCTCTGTGGATACCGGGGTTCATCGACCCGGTCATCGCACTCGTAGGAAACGTACTGGCCCCAAAGGCGACGGGCCCAGCCTGCCGAGCGCGCCACGGGGGCGTCGCAGCAACTGGGCGCATGGGCAAGGTGCCGCGGACCTGCCCATGCCCGCCACCGGCGAGCAGCAGGCGTATGTAGCGCCGGGGCGCAACAACAAGGAGCTCCTGCAAGTTGTGAAGCAGCTGCAAGTTGTGAAGGAGCTGGGAGCAGAGATTGTGGACCCAAGGGGGAACGTTAGTGCGCTGGGCGCGCGCCGGGCATCTTTTGTGACCCGTGCCCCACCGGTGGCCTTCTAGGGGGTGCACTAAGGGGGCGCACTTAGCGCAGTGCAACTATTTGGGCGTCTGGCTGTACTAGAGACCCATACTTTGAGATACTGGGAGCATCATGGTGACCCCTGGCATAGGCTTTGTTTTCTGATTTTGTCCCCTTTGTTGGGGACCCCCGAGAATGAAGGGGTGACGTAGCATTTCCGCCCTCTTTTGGACCCCAACCTTCCGGTGCTATTGAGGAAACCGGGACAATCTTTGTTACGCTTTTGTCACCCCCCCTATGGACCATGGGAGCATGTCCTGCCTCATGTTTGGAAAGCAACTCGGCCGCCACGCAAGATGAGGCAGAGGATGAGGCAGAAGGGTGTGTGTTGTGTTGCCAGAAGCACTCCACCGTCGCAGTTTGTGATGAGTGTAAGGAGCACTATTGTACTGAATGCATTGACACCCACACTTGTGGGACCAATGTTGTTCGTTAAGTACAATACAGATGACAGTTGGAGTTGTTGAATTCACAGATATTGCTTTATTATGCAATGTGCTTTGTAGGGAAGGTGTGCAGTGCAACATGGTCTACTTGGGGGGCTTCTCCATGAGAGGGTAAATCTGGGGCTGAAGTCGGGATAGTTAATAGAAAAGTAGCGCGCCAAGTGCACACCGGGCAAACATTCCCCCTCAGGGCCACGGCAACCAGAGAACGAGAGCAGACGGCTCATCGTAGGTTGGTGGCCCCCATCTGCGGAACAATGGGGCGCACAGCGGTGAGCACGGGCGGCAGCTGAGAAGCAAATCAACGGGCTGCGGGATGCGACCGGCTGCCTAGCGGAGGCGGGGCACTGCAGCCCGCCCATAGCAGCAACAAGCGGGCTGGTAGGTAGGTGGTGCCAAGCCGGCAAGCGGCGGTGGAGGAGGGCATTCCCCAAAATGTGATTGGGGAGGCAAAGGCATACGCCACAGGCACTTGGCACACGCTCCGGGGTGCCTATGTCTGGACGGCGCCATCCCGGTTCCCGCCACATCCTTTTGTGGCTATGCAACCGCGTTGGGTGGCTATGCAACCGCGTTGGGCGGCAGAGGACATTAAGTTGGCGTTGGAGTGGCACAACCTGCATGGGCACTTGATACGACGCTATGTAGAGCAGCAGGAAAGCGCCGAAAGGACGGCGCTAGTTCAGCGGGAGGGGGCTCGGCAGGCCCGGCACGCAGCAAGCAGCATGGCAGACGAGGGCTGTGGGAAGGGTGGACAAATGGCATTGAGGAGTATTCCATGACTGGCGTAGATGTTGAGGACAACACCGTTGTCAACAATGTCGTAGAAGTTCTGTATGAAGTAGTGGGACCTAAGACAGGAAGGTCCAACACACTATAAGGGCTCACAACGCAATCACATTGCACCCCACAAATGTCCAAAGGACGCAGACTCAAGCTCGGCATTAACTGTGCGCCAAGTCCGAGCCTTAGGGACTCGGGCCACCAGCACATGAGCCACAGCTTGAAGATAGTCTCGGGACGGCTCCCACGCCCCCCATGTTCGCACTCCAACTCGTCCTGGTGAGTCTTCCCAGTAGAGCCCGGCTGGATGGCCTGCCGTCCCCGCATTGGCATCCAGCTCCAATACTCGGTTAGCGGCCCCGTGGGGGCCATCAGGACCGTGTACCAAGTCATGCGCGCAGGGATTGCCACACCTTCATCTTCTCTACTCCAGGGGCGGCAACAGACACCTGCAACGCGCCCGCTCGCCCTAAGGGCCTTGCTCGCCGCCTCCAAAGGGAGAGGCAACCATACCTCCAAGCGGTGCCCTGCGCGTTCGCCCACAGCCATATGCGGCTGCACAATCACGTCAGGAGCTGGAACCCTTTTGAGATGGCTCTAGGCCTCGCGTTTGGCCCATTGCATGCACTTGTGCTCGTGCCCCCCCCCCCCCCCCCGTCCCTTGCCGAGAGAAGCATGGCTTGGTCAAGCAAAGCCGTGGTGCACCTGAGGTTGCCAATCTCCAGCGCCAGCGGCTGCAGCTCCTCATCCCGCTCATTGTCCAACATGGCGTCCTCCGGCGTGGCATCTTCAAGCTTACGTGCCCACGTGGCCATGAGCATTGACCCGCGGGGCTAGATTGACGGCCCTTTGCTCTGCTATCTCCTAGGGCTTGCGCTTGACTGTGACAACGCACTGGAGTCTACAGCCTGCAATCTCAAGGTCCATACGCCGGGATGTGAGCGCCCGCATGGCAGTATCTGCCATGGCCTTGCTGGACACACCGTAGTTGACCAACAGCACCGTCTTGACATTTGTGACCGGTTCCTGTTGCTCTAGGTTGTCCTCAGCACTCGCATGCGCCTCTGCAAGGGACAGGCCCACCAGCGCGGCCCGTTGCAGAGCCGCCAGGTTGTCGGCAACCGGCCACTCCGATGGTGGCTTCCTAGGCGTGATCCGCCGCAACCGCCCTGGTGTAGCTCCTTGTAGTCCTCCTCGGTGCATGCTCACGCCGCCTATACCGTGGTGGTACCTAGGATGAGTGCGAGGAGCGTGGAGGCGATGGGCTGGTATTCATCCACCTTCATGTGTTGTTCCATGTCGTAGTAAACCCAATTGGCACATCCTAGAACGGGGCACTTGATTGGCTCGTTGTCTACGAACATTTTACACAATGCCATATCATGCTTCACAAACCATCTGTGGGCACAAAATGCATTAATGGGCTGAAATTGTGCTTTGGCAGTTGTCACCTTGTTCACTACAATAGCGACACAACTCGGAGCCCGGTGGGTCACATCCCACCCCCACTGGAAATTTGATGCCCCTCCCTCGGAGCAAGAAGTGTGGCAGCGCTCCCCAGGCAAGCAACGCGCTTTAGAGGTAGGCGAAACGGCCAACAGTGTACAATGCAGATGTAACCCAAAGGTAGCACCCACTGCCAAAAGGCACAAGGACTAGAAAACAAGTAAAAAAAACTCTGCGAGTCAAAATTGCAACGGGAGGCAATGGCGAAAACCGACGAGGCCGAAGAGGATACATGGCCGCGCGCAAGCAACCAAGACGCCGAGCATGATGTGGCAACACGCCCCTCGCTACCATCAAGATCCCCCTCCTCCACTTCACCAGCGTCCTTCGCCTAGTCCGATACGTGCAAGCAACCCCCTTTGTTGTGGGTGTAGTGGTAGTAGGTGTAGTAGTAGCAGTTCTTGTTTCCGTCACTTTCAGTGCTTTTACCGTTGCTTTCTGCCAAGATGTAGCTGGTGCAAATTATGATCCAAGTGGAGGATCACAACCCTCAAATTTTGATGAAGAGAAAGAGGATAGTAGTTCGCGGACCTATGATGCCTCGTCCAACTCAAGCTGCAGCACGTCCTCATCATCTAGCTCCTCGTAAATGCTCGTCAGTGAGGTTGCTCCGGTCGGACATCAAAGAAAAAAAGCACGACAAAGAAGTTTAGTGGGGTCTCATAAATTTTTGCCAGTCATCTCCTGACGGACCACTGTTAGGTTTGCCTTATGGCGTGGCAGTCGCCTACCGCACTAGAGAGCCCTCTTGTACATGCTTATGGGCTGTGGGTCTGCGCCCCGTGCCCTGCATTGCAAGGATCCACCGTATCATATGCTGAAGTGAGGCCCACTGACCAAGAACTATCTTGAGAACTCTTCGAACTTTTGGAGTCAACCAAGAAAAAAGAAAAAGTGCACGACAAAGAAGGCCTACTCGGCTTACCGTAAGACACGGACACTGTGAAGACACACCTCAAAAGAAGGCCAAGGCCATGCATACTTGAACATATGTGAGGCGACGATCCCAGCTTGAGGGGCTGTGGGGAGCATTGAAAACCTCGTGTTCGACCAAGGCCATGTAATTTGGATGGGATTCCCACAAAAATGTTGTGAACCAATTTGGATCTTCATTGTGTGAACCGGCTTGGATATCCATTGTGTCAACCGGCTGGGATCTCTATTGTGTGAACGGGCTTGCATCTCCAATGCGTGAACTAGCTTGGATCTCCAAGTTAGATCACTGGGTCATTTTGGAGCAGGTGCCATATATTGGCACCAAGGCTGTGCCGTGTACATGGTATGATAGTGTAAAGTGAAACAGCTTGGTGGGAAGATGGGCATCGTGGCAGGCTCTAATTAACTGCTATTCAAGTCGCTATTCAAATTCAAAATAAACGCGTTTATGCGTTTATTTTTCAAAAAACGCCCGTTTTGGGGCGAGAATCGCTGTTTATCGATGTTTATTGATGTTTATTGGTGTTTTCACATATTGTTGCATGCATTGGGGAAGGTTTTGGGTTGCCTTGTTGTGCCATTCGCTTGCAAGTTGTCATTTCCGGTAGGTGTCATTTAAATTTAAATAATCATAAACGCCATCTCGTTCGCTTACAACAAAGAGGTCAGGGAAATGTGCCTCTTGACACTTTGTGACGGATTGCATTTGTACATCCACATTAGAACAACAAGCTTCAACACAAAATAAACAAAGTTCTCGCTTCTAATTCACCGCATGTCCGTACGCATTACCATAAATAGATAGACAAAGCCTGAACTTTGCTGTTTCCTGTGTTTGTCCAATGTGCCAGAAGAATTATCATCTCTCGTCTTCTTGTTTGTTTACCCTTCAGACCCTCTTTTCCTATTTCGCATCTCGGGATGGGTGGTGATGTATGGATGCGCCGCCTCGGTCCGGTCGCTCCCGAGGGTGCCGATTGGATGCATTTCAGCAATGCCGCGGCTGCCCTCCGGTACCTACACTCCCCCGACGGTGGGTCATTGACGAAGTTGGCCCACATCCAAGTCATGCGCGCCGCCAAGTCGGATGGCACGCGCGATGGCTGGGCCTTCACCCTCAAGAAGCCGGCGTCTAGTTCAGGCGCATCGGCTGCCCCACCTCCGTCGTCCTCACGTGCCACCCCCTCCCTAAGTCCTTTTCTTCTTGTTCCGGTAAGGTGTGCATGTTGTGGTGCAAACATTTGTGGCACCAAGTATTCTTGTCAGAGGTGCCACAAGGTGGTTGATGAGGCGTGCATGACCATGGTTGGATCAACCGTGCATTGCTTCTCGTGCACCTGCCGTGCCTGTGGACAGGAAGTGTCCACGCCTGATGTGGAATGCCACACGTGTCATTTCCGCGTATGTCCAGGGTGCACCACAGATGGTATTTGCACCTCCTGTGTTGAGAGGTGCCGGCCGTCTGACCCCCCTCCCCCAAGAAACGGCAGTTCAGAAGGGAGTGGCTTCTTACCCGGTCTTGGCTAAGGTATGAGGCTACTACGGACAAGATGTGGTGCATTGCATGTAAACAGTATCCTCAACTTGGCCACTCTGTTCCCTTCGTGCAAGGTACTTCAAACTTCATGTTGTGCACCCTTAAGCATCACCAGCGGTCGGGCTCACACGCTGTGTCCTTGGCCTTGTGGCAATCAGGTGGTCGGGTGACGTCGGTCATTAAAACCTTGCCCCCTCATGTGCTACAGGGCATCCTGGTCCTATTCAGGACCGTGTACAGGATTGTGCACCGCGCTGGTCCCCTCAGTCATGTGGAAGGGGATGCCGAGCTCGTGTCACTCAATGGAGGCACAATTATCCCAAGTTATCGTTCACCCTTCTCGGCTAGGGAGGTGCTGCGCTTTATTTCCCAACCATTTCGCATTTCCCAGGGTCTAGTAATCAAGGAGTCTTCTTTTTTCTCCATCGCATCAGACTCGTGCACAGACCGCGCAGCAAAGAAAGAAGAGCTTTTTTATGTTCGTGCCGTCGTTGATGGAGTGATGGCTACCAATTATTTCTCTTGCCAACCCCTCCCCTCCGGCACCGCTCCAGGAATAGTTACTGCATTGAAACGGGCAATGGCCCATGCAGACGTGGATCTTGATGTTTGGATCCGTAAGCTCTTTTTCTACTGTGGGGATGGGGCCAGTGTGGTTCAGGGCGAATGTGGTGGGATTATCCGCATCATCGGCGACTTGCAGAAGGAGATCGCAGGCTATGATGTGGTGGTGCCATATCACGCATCGTGTCACAGATGCGAGCTGGCCTTTAAGGCCGCC
>CAXIWF010000954.1:0-73038 GCA_964036045.1 Eutreptiella sp. 'Long Island Sound 2002'
GGTGATGGGGGGGCGATGCGGGGCGATGCGGGGCGATGATGGGCGATGGGGGCGAGCGGGGAGCAAGGTGGGGCGATGGGGGGCGAGGGGGGCTGAGCGGGGTGAGGGGGGGCGATGGGGAGCGATGGGGGGCGATGGGGGGGCGAGGAGGGGCGAGGGGGGGCGGTGGGGGGCGATGTGGGGCGATGGGGGACAATGGGGGGGCAATGGGGGGCGATGGGGAGCGAGGGGGGCGCTGGGGGGCTATCGGGGGCAATGGGAGGCGATGGGGGGCAATGGGGGGCGATGGGGGGCGATGGGGAGCGAGGGGAGGCGAGGGGGGGCGATGGGGGGCGATGGGGAGCGGTTGGGGGGGATGGGGGGCGATGGGGGGCGACGGGGGGCGACGGGGGGGGCGAGGGGTGGCGATGGGGGGCGATGGGGGGCAATGGGGGGCGATTGGGGGGCGATGGGGTGCGAGTTGGGGCGAGGGGGGGGCGATGGGGGGTGATGGGGGGCGATGGGGGGCGATGGGGGGCGAGGGGGGGCTGGGGTGCGATGGGGGGCAACTGGGGGTAATGAGGGGCAATGCGGGGCGATGCGGGGCGATGGGGGGCAATGGGGGGCGATGGGGGGCGATGGGGGGACATGGGGGGCAATGGGGGGCGATGGGGGGACATGGGGGGCGAGTGGGGGGGCGAGGTGGGGCGATGGGGGGCGAGGGGGGGCGAGGGGGAAGAGGGGGGGCGATGGGGAGCGATGGGGGGGCAAGGAGGGGCAAGGGGGGGCGAAGGGGGCCGGTGGGGGGCGATGCGGGGCGATGAAGGGCAATGGGGGGGCAATGGGGGGCGATGGGGAGCGATGGGGGGCGATGCGGGGCGATGGGGGGCGATGGGGGGCGATGGGGCGTGAGGGGGGGCGAGGGGGGGGCGATCCGTAGCGATCCGGGGCGAGGGGGGGCGATTGGGGGCGATGGGGGGCGATGGGAGCTGATGGGGGACAATGGGGGGGCAATGGGGGGCGATAGGGAACGAGGGGTGGCGAGGGGGGCCGATGGGGGGCGATGGGGGGCTTTCGGGGCAATGGGGGGGCGCTAAGGGTGGATTAGGGGCGATGGGGGGCGATGGGGGGCGATGGGGGGCGATGGGGGGCGATGGGGGGCGATGGGGGGCGATGGGGGGGCGATGGGGGGGCGATGGGGGGCGATGGGAGGGCGACGGGGGGCGATGGGGGGCGATCCGTAGCGATCCGGGGCGATGGGGGGCGATTGGGGGCGAGGGGGGGGCGATGGGAGCTGATGGGGGGCAATGGGGGGCGATGGGGAGCAAGGGGTGGCGAGGGGGGCCGATGGGGGGCGAATGGGGGGCGATGGGCGGCGATGGGGGGCAATGAGGGGGTGAGGGGGGGGGCGAGGTGGGGGCGATGGGGGGCGATGGGTGGCGATGGGGGGCGATCGGGGCGAGAGGGGGCGAGGGTGGGCAATGCGGGGCGATGGGGGCTGATTGGGGGCGATGGGGGGCGATGGGGGGCGGGGGGGGCGAGGGGGGGAGCGCTGGGGGTGATGGGGGGCGATGGGCGGCGATCGGGGGCGAGGGGGGGCGAGGGGGGGCGTTGGGGGGCGAGGGGCGGTGATTGGGGGCGATGGGGGGCGATCGGGGTTGGGGGGGGCGAGGGGGGGCAAGGGGGGGCAAGGAGGGGCGATGGGGGGCGATGGGGGGCGATGGGGGGCGATGGGGGGGGAGGGGGGGCGCTTGGGGCTGATGGGGGGCGATGGGGGGCGATCGGGAGCGATGGGGGGCAATGGGAGGCAATGGGGGGCAATGGGGGGCGATTGGGCGCGATGGGGCGCGGAGGGGGGCGATGGGGGGCGATGGGGGCTGCTAAGGGTGAATGGGGGCGAAGGGGGCGAGGGGGGGCGAGGGGGGGCGTGGGGGGGCGATGGGGGGCGATGCGGGGCGATCGGGGCGATCGGGGGCGATTGGGAGGGGGGGGGGCAAGGGGGAGCGATGGGGGCCGATGGGGGGCGATGGGGGGCGATGGGGAGCGATGGGGGGCGATGGGGGGCAATGGGAGGCGATGGGGGGCAATGGGGGGCGATGGGGGGCGATGGGGAGCGAGGGGGGGCGAGGGGGGGCGATGGGGGGCGATGGGGGGCGATGGGGGGCGGTTGGGGGGCATGGGGGGCGATGGGGGGCGACAGGGGGCGACGGGGGGGGCGAGGGGGGGCGATGGGGGGCGATGGGGGGCGATGGAGGGCGATGGGGGGCGATTGGGGGCAATGGGGGGTGATGGGGGGCGATGGGGGGCGATGGGGGGCGAGGGGGGCGCTGGGGTGCGATGGGGGGCAACGGGGGGCGATGGGGGGCGATGGGGGGCAATGGGGGGCGATGGGGGGCGATTGGGCGCGATGGGGCGCGGAGGGGGGCGATGGGGGGCGATGGGGGCTGCTAAGGGTGAATGGGGGGCGAAGGGGGCGAGGGGGGGCGAGGGGGGGCGTGGGGGGGCGATGGGGGGCGATGCGGGGCGATCGGGGGCGATCGGGGGCGATTGGGAGGGGGGGGGGGCAAGGGGGAGCGATGGGGGCCGATGGGGGGCGATGGGGGGCGATGGGGAGCGATGGGGGGCGATGGGGGGCAATGGGAGGCGATGGGGGGCAATGGGGGGCGATGGGGGGCGATGGGGAGCGAGGGGGGGCGAGGGGGGGCGATGGGGGGCGATGGGGGGCGATGGGGGGCGGTTGGGGGGCATGGGGGGCGATGGGGGGCGACAGGGGGCGACGGGGGGGGCGAGGGGGGGCGATGGGGGGCGATGGGGGGCGATGGAGGGCGATGGGGGCGATTGGGGGCAATGGGGGGTGATGGGGGGCGATGGGGGGCGATGGGGGGCGAGGGGGGGCGCTGGGGTGCGATGGGGGGCAACGGGGGGCGATGGGGGGCGATGGGGGGCAATGGGGGGCGATGGGGGGCGATGGGGGGACATGGGGGGCGAGTGGGGGGCGAGGTGGGGCGATGGGGGGCGAGGGGGGGCGAGGGGAAGAGGGGGGGCGATGGGGAGCGATGCGGGGGCAAGGAGGGGCGAGGGGGGGCGAAGGGGGGTGAGGGGGGGGCGAGGGGGGGGCGATCCGTAGCGATCCGGGGCGATGGGGGGCGATCGGGGGCGAGGGGGGGCGATGGGAGCTGATGGGGGACAATGGGGGGGCAATGGGGGGCGATGGGGAGCGAGGGGTGGCGAGGGGGGCCGATGGGGGGCGAATGGGGGGCAAGGAGGGGCGATGGGGGGCGATGGGGGGTGAGGGGGGGCGAGGGGGGGGCGATCCGTAGCGATCCGGGGCGATGGGGGGCGATTGGGGGCGAGGGGGGGCGATGGGAGCTGATGGGGGACAATGCGGGGGCAATGGGGGGCGATGGGGAGCGAGGGGTGGCGAGGGGGGCCGATGGGGGGCGAATGGGGGGCGATGGGGGCAATGGGGGGCGATGGCGGGCGTTGGGGGGCGATGGGGGGCGATGGGGGGCGATTGGGGGCGATGGGGGGCGATGGCGGGCGATGGGGGGCGATCGGGGGCGAGCTGGGGCGATCGGTGGCGATGGCGGGCGATGGTGGGCGATGGGGGGCGACGGGGGCGAGGGGGGTGAGGGTGGGAGCTGGGGAGCGATGGGGGGCGATGGGGGGCGAGGAGGGGCGACGGGGGGCGAAGGGGGGCGGTGGGGTCAATGCGCGGCGATGCGGGGCAATGGAGGGGCAAATGGGGGCGATGGCGGGCAATGGGGCGCGAGGGAGGGCGAGGTGGGGCGATGCGGGGCGATGGGAGGCGATGGGAGGTGAGGGGGGGCAAGGGGGGGGCGCTCCGGAACCTTCTGGGGCGAGGGGGGCGATTGGGGGCGATGGGGGGCGATGGCGGGCGATGGGGGGCGATCGGGGGCGAGGTGGGGCGATCGGTGGCGATGGCGGGCGATGGTGGGCGATGGGGGGCGACGGGGGCGAGGGGGGTGAGGGTGGGAGCTGGGGAGCGATGGGGGTCGATGGGGGGCGAGGAGGGGCGACGGGGGGCGATGGGGGGCGAGGAGGGGCGACGGGGGGCGAAGGGGGGCGGTGGGGTCAATGCGCGGCGATGCGGGGCAATGGAGGGGCAAATGGGGGCGATGGCGGGCAATGGGGCGCGAGGGAGGGCGAGGTGGGGCGATGCGGGGCGATGGGAGGCGATGGGAGGTGAGGGGGGCCGAGGGGGGGGCGCTCCGGAATCTTCTGGGGCGAGGGGGGGCGATGGGGGGGCGATGGGGGGCGAGGGGGGGCGATGGGGGGCGATCGGGGGCGATGGGGGGCCAGGAGGGGCGATGTGGGGCGATGGGGGGCGTAGGGGGGCGGTGCGGGTGCGGTGGGGTGCGATGGGGGGCGATGGGGGGCGATGGGGGGCGATGCGGGGCGATGGGGGGCGATGGGGGGCGATGGGGGGCGATGGGGGGCGATGGGGGGCGTGGGGGGGCGCTGGGGGGCGAGTGGGGGGCGATGGGGGGGGCGATGCCGGGCGATGGGGGGCGATGGGGGGCGATGGGAGGCGATGGGGGGCAATGGGGGGGCGATGGGGGGGGCGATGGGGGGGGATGGGGGGCGATGGGGGGCGACGGGGGGCGATGGGGGGCGATGGGGAGCGATGGGGGGCGATGCGGGGCGCTGGGGGGCGTTGGGGGTCGATGGGGGGCAACGGGGGGCAATGGGGCGCGATGGGGGGCGATGGGGGGCGATGGGGGATGATGGGGGCGATCGGGGGCGATGGGGGGCGATGGGGGACGACGGGGGGCGATGGGGGGCGATGGGGGGCCATGGCGGGCCATGGGGGGCCATGGGGGGCGGTGGGGGTCATGGGGGGCGATGGGGGGCAAGCGGGGGCGAGGGGGGGCGATGGGGGGCGAGGGGGGGCGATGAGGGGCGATGGGGGGCGATGGAGGGCGATTGCGGGCAATGGGGGGCAATGCGAGGCGATGGGGTGCGAGGTGGGGCGAGGGGGGCAATGGGGGGTGATGGGGGGCGATGCGGGGCGATGCGGGGCGATGATGGGCGATGGGGGGCGAGCGGGGAGCAAGGTGGGGCGATGGGGGGCGAGGGGGGCTGAGCGGGGTGAGGGGGGGCGATGGGGAGCGATGGGGGGCGATGGGGGGGCGAGGAGGGGCGAGGGGGGGCGGTGGGGGGCGATGTGGGGCGATGGGGGACAATGGGGGGGCAATGGGGGGCGATGGGGAGCGAGGGGGGGCGCTGGGGGGCTATCGGGGGCAATGGGGGGCGCTAAGGATGGATGAGGGGCGATGGGGGGCGATCGGGGGCCATCGATCGGGGGCGATGGCGAGCGATGGGGGGCGATGGGGGGCGAGGGGGTGAGGGGGGGAGCTCGGGAGCGATGGGGGCGATGGGGCGCTAGGAGGGGCGAGGGGGGGGACGGGGGCTGCGGGTCGATGAGCGGCGATGGGGGCAATGGGGGGGCAATGGGGGGCGATGGGGGGCGATGGGGAGCGAGGGAGGGCGAGGGGGGGCGATGCGGGGCGATAGGGGGCGATTGGGGGCGATGGGGGTCAATGGGGGGCGATGGGGGGCGATGGGGGGCGATTGGGGGCCATCGGGGGCGATGGCGGGCGATGGGGGGCGATGGGGGGCGAGGGGGGGCGAGGGGGTTGAGGGGGGGAGCTGGGGAGCGATGGGGGTCGATGGGGGGCGAGGAGGGGCGAGGGGGGGGAGGGGGGGCGGTGGGGTCCATGAGCGGCGATGGGGGCCAATGGGGGGGCAATGGGGAGCGAGGGAGGGCGAGGGGGGGGCGATGCGGGGCGATACGGGGCGATGGGGGGCGATGCAGAGTGAGGGGGTGCGAGGGGGGGGCGATCCGGAGCAATCCGGGGCGATGGGGGGCGATGAGGGGGCGATGGGGGGCGAGGGGGGGCGAGGAGGGGCGATAGGGGGCGATGGGGGGCGATGGCGGGCGTCGGGGGCCTGAGGGGGGGCGAAGGGGGGTGGTGGGGGTGCGATGGGGGGCAATTGGGGGGCAATGGGGGGCGATGGGGGGCGATGGGGGCACGAGGGGGGGCGAGGAGGGGCGATGCGGGGCGATGGGGGGCGATGGCGGGCGTCGGGGGGCGAGGGGGGGCAAGGGGGGGTGGTGGAGTGCGTTGGGGGGCAATGGGGCCCGGTGGGGGGCGATGCGGGGCGCTGCGGGGCGATGGGGGGCGATGGGGGGCGATGGGGGGGCGATGGGGGGGGCAATGGGTGGCGATGGGGGGCGATGGGGGGCGATGGGGGGCGATGGGGGGCAATGGGGGGGCAAAGGGGGGTCGATTGGGGGCGATGGGGGGCGAGGGGGGGCGCTGGGGGGCGCTGGTGGTCGATGGGGGGTGATGGGGGGCAATGGGCGGCGACGGGGGGCGATTAGGGGCGATGGGGGGCGATGGGGGGCGAATGGCAGCGAGGGGGGGCGAGGGATGGCAATGGGGGGCGATGGGGGGCAACGTGGGGCGAGAGGGGGCAATGGGGGGGAATGGGGGGGCAATGGGGGGGCAATGGGGGGCGATGGGGGGTGATGGGGAGCGAGGGGGGGCGAGGGGGGGCTATCGGGGGCGATGGGGGGCGATGGGGGGCGACACGGGGCGATGGGGGGCTATGGGGGGCGATGGGGGGCGATGAGGGGCGATGGGGGGCGAGGGGGGGCGATGGGGGGCGAGGGGGGGCGATAAGGGGCTGAGGGGGGGCGAGGGGGTCGAGGGGGGGCGATGGGGGGCGATGGGGGGCGATGGGGGGCGAGGGGGTCAAGGGGGGACGATGGGGGGCGATGGGGGGCGATGCGGGGCGAGGGGGGGCGATGGGGGGCGATGGGGGGCGATGGGGGGGTGATGGGGGTCGGTGGGGGGCAATGGGGGGGCAATGGGGGGGCAATGGGGGGCGATGGGGGGCGAGGGGGGGCGATGGGGGGCGATGGGGGGGCGATGGGGGGCGATGCCGGGCGATGCGGGGCGTTGGGGGAAGAGGGGGGGCGTTGGAGAGCGATGGGGGGCAATGGGGGGCGATGGGGGGCGGTGGGGGGCGATGCGGGGCGATGGGGGGCGATGGGGGGCGATGGGGGGCGATGGGGGGCGATGGGGGGCGATGGGGAGCGAAGTGGTTGCGAAGCGGTCGCGAAGTGGTCGCGAAGTGGTCGCGAAGTGGTCGCGAAGTGGACGCGAAGTGGTCGCGAAGTGGTCGCGAAGTGGTCGTGAAGTGGTTGCAATTGTCGCGAAGTGGTCGCGAAGTGGTCGCGAAGTGGTCGCGAAGTGGTCGCGAAGTGGTCGCGAATTGGCTGCGAAGTGCTCGCGATTGTCGTGAAGTGGTCGCAAAGTGGCCGCGAAGTGGTCGCGAAGTGGTCGCGAAGTGGTCGCGAAGTGGTCGCGATTGTCGTGAAGTGGTCGCGACGTGGTCGCGAAGTGGTCGCGAAGTGGTCGCGAAGTGGTCGCGAAGTGGTCACGAAGTGGTCGCGAAGTGGTCGCGAAGTGGTCGCGAAGTGGTCGCGAATTCGTCGCGAAGTGGTCGCGAAGTCTTCGCGAAGTGGTCGCGAACTGGTCGCGAAGCGGTTGCGAAGTGGTCGCGAAGTGGTCGCGAAGTGCGCTCCGGGGCGATCTGGGGCGATGGGGGGCGAGGGGGGGCGACACGGGGCGATGGGGGGCTATGGGGGGCGATGGGGGGCGATGAGGGGCGATGGGGGGCGAGGGGGGGCGATGGGGGGCGATGGGGGGCGAGGGGGGGCGATAAGGGGCTGAGGGGGGGCAAGGGGGTCGAGGGGGGGCGATGGGGGGCGATGGGGGGCGATGGGGGGCGAGGGGGTCGAGGGGGGGCGATGGGGGGCGATGGGGGGCGATGGGGGGCGAGGGGGGGCGATGGGGGGCGATGGGGGGCGATGGGGGGGTGATGGGGGTCGGTGGGGGGCAATGGGGGGGCAATGGGGGGGCAATGGGGGGCGATGGGGGGCGATGGGGGGCGAGGGGGGGCGATGGGGGGCGATGGGGGGGCGATGGGGGGCGATGCCGGGCGATGCGGGGCGTTGGGGGAAGAGGGGGGGCGTTGGAGAGCGATGGGGGGCAATGGGGGGCGATGGGGGGCGGTGGGGGGCGATGCGGGGCGATGGGGGGCGATGGGGGGCGATGGGGGGCGATGGGGGGCGATGGGGGGCGATGGGGAGCGAAGTGGTTGCGAAGCGGTCGCGAAGTGGTCGCGAAGTGCTCGCGAAGTGGTGGCGAAGTGGTCGCGAAGTGGTCGCGAAGTGGTCGCGAAGTGGACGCGAAGTGGTCGCGAAGTGGTCGCGAAGTGGTCGTGAAGTGGTTGCAATTGTCGCGAAGTGGTCGCGAAGTGGTCGCGAAGTGGTCTTGAAGTGGTCGCGAAGTGGTCGCGAATTGGCTGCGAAGTGCTCGCGATTGTCGTGAAGTGGTCGCAAAGTGGCCGCGAAGTGGTCGCGAAGTGGTCGCGAAGTGGTCGCGAAGTGGTCGCGATTGTCGTGAAGTGGTCGCGACGTGGTCGCGAAGTGGTCGCGAAGTGGTCGCGAAGTGGTCGCGAAGTGGTCACGAAGTGGTCGCGAAGTGGTCGCGAAGTGGTCGCGAATTCGTCGCGAATTGGTCGCGAAGTCTTCGCGAAGTGGTCGCGAACTGGTCGCGAAGCGGTTGCGAAGTGGTCGCGAAGTGGTCGCGAAGTGCGCTTCGGGGCGATCTGGGGCGATGGGGGGCGAGGGGGTGCGAGGGGGGCGATGGGGGGCAACGGGGGGCGTACGGGGGCGATGGGGGGCGATGGGGGGCGATGGGGGGCTATCGGTGGCGATGGGGGGCGATAGGGGGCGATCGGGGGCGATGGGGGGGCAATGGGGGGCGATGGAGGGCGATGGGTGGCGAGGGGGGGCAATGCGGGGCGATGGTGGGCGATGGGGGGCGATGCGGGGCGATGGTGGGCAATGGGGGGAGAGGGGGGGCGATGGGGGGCGATGGGGGGCGAGGGGGGGCGAGGGGGGGCAATGGGTGGCGTTGGGGGGCGATGGGGGGCGATGGGGGGCGATGGGAGGCAATGGGGGGGCAATGGGGGGGCGATGGGGGGCGATGGGGGGCGAGAGGGGGCTATCGGGGGCGATCGGGGGCGATGGGGGGCGCTTGGGGGCGATGGGGGGGCAATGGGGGGTGATGGGGGGCGATGAGTGGCGAGCGGGGGCGATGCGGGGCGATGGTGGGCGATAGGGGCGATGGGGGGCGAAGGGGGGCGTTTGGGGTGCGAGGGGGGGCGGTGGGGAGCGATGGGGGGCGGTGGGAGGCGATGGGGGGCGATGGAGGGCGATGGGGGCCTTGGGGGGTGATGGGGGGCGAGGGGGTTCGAGAGGGTGCGAGGGGGGGCGAGGGGGGCGATGGGGGGGCGAAGGGGGGCGTCAGGGTACGAGAGGGGGCGACGGGGGGCGGTGGGGGCTGATGGGGGGCGATGGGGGGCGATGGGGGGCGATGGAGGGCGAGCGGGGGCGAAGGGGGGCATTGGGGTGCGAGGGGGCGCGATGGGGGGCAGTGGGGGGGGATCTGGGGCGATGGGGTCGATGGGGGGCCATGGGGGGTGATGAGCGGCGATGGGGGGCGATGGGGGGGTGATTGGGGGCGATGGGGGGCAATATGGGGGCGATGGGGGGGCGATGGGGGGCGATGGGAGGGCGATGGGGGGCGTTGGGTCGCGAGGGGGGGCGAGGGGGGGCAATGGGGGGCAATGGGGGGCAATGGGGGGCCATGGGGGGCGGGGGGGGGGCGACGGGGGGCGAGGGGGGGCGTGGGGGGGGCGCTGGGGGGGCGAGGGGGGGGCGAGGTGGGGGGCGATGGGGGGTGGCGCTGGGGGGCGATAGGGGGCGATGGGGGGCGATGGGCGGCGATCGGGGGCGAGGGGGGGCGACGGGGGGTGAGGGGGGGCGATGGGGGGCGATGGGGGCGGGGGGGGCGAGGGGGGGCGAGGGGAGGCGATGGGGGGCGATGGGGGGCAATGGGGGGCGATGGGGGAGCAAGGGGGGGCGATCGGGGGTGATGGGGGGCAATGGGGGGCGATGGGGGGCGATGGGGGGCGCTGGGAGGCGAGGGGGGCGATTGGGGGCTATCGGAGGCGATGAGGGGCGATGGGGGGCGATGGGGGGCGATGGGGGGCGAGGGGGGGCCACCGGGGGCCAGCAGGGGCGAAGGGGGGTGTTGGGGTGCGAGGGGGCGCGATGGGGGGCAGTGGGGGGTGATGGGGGGCGATGGGGGGCGATGGGGGGGCGATGTGGGGCGATGGGGGGCGATGGGGGGCGATGGGGGGCGAGGGGGTGCGAGAGGGTGCAAGGGGGGGCGATGGGTGGCGAGAGGGGCCGAGGGGGGGCAAGGGGGGTCGATGGGGGGCGATGGGGGGCAATGTTGGGGCAATGGCGGGCAAGGGAGGGCAATGGGGGGCAATGGGGGGCGAGGGGGGGTTGGAGGGGGGGCGAGGGGGGGCGAGGGGGGGCCTGGGGGGGGCGCTGGGGGGGCGAGGTCAGGGGCGATGGGGGGGGGGGCGATGGGGGGCGATAGGGGCCGATGGGCAGGGGTTCGGGGCGAGGGGGGGCGAGGGGGGGCTGTGGGGGGCGATGGGGGGCGATGGGGGGCGATGGGGGGGGCGAGGGGGGGCAATGGGGGGCACTGAGTGGCGAAGGGGGGCGATGGGGAGCGATGGGGGGCGATGGGAGGCGATGGGGAGGCCATTCGGAGCAATGGGGGGGCAATGGGGTGCGAGGGGGGGCGACGGGGGGCAATGGGGGGCGATGGGGGGGCGAGGGGGGGCAATGGGGGGGCAATGGGGGGCAATGGGGGGGCAATGAGGGGCGATGGCAGGCGATGGGGGGCGATGGGGGGAGATGGGGGGCGATGCGGGGCGATGGGGGGCGGTTGGGGGCGGTGGGGGGCGATGGGGGGCGATGGGGGGCAATGGGGGGGCGACTGGGGGCGGTGGGGGGCGATGGGGGGCGATTAGGGGCGATGGGGGGCGCCTGGGTGCGATGGGGGGCGAGGGGGGGCGAGAGGGGGGAGGGGAGGCGATGGGGGGCTATGGGGGGCGATCGGGGGCGATGGGGGGCGATGGGGGGCGATGGGGGGCGATGGGGCGGCAAAGGGGGGGTCGATTGGGGGCGATGGGGGGCGAGGGGGGGCGATCGGGGGCGATGGGGAGCGATGGGGGGCGATGGAGGGCGCTGGGGGGCGCTGGTGGTCGATGGGGGGTGATGGGGGGCAATGGGGGACGCCAGGGGGCGATGGGGGGCGATTAGGGGCGATGGGGGGCGATGGGGGGCGATCGGCAGCGAGGGGGGGCGAGGGATGGCAATGGGGGGCGATGGGGGGCGACGTGGGGCGGGAGGGGGCAATGGGGGGGAATGGGGGGGCAATGGGGGGGCAATGGGGGGCGATGGGGGCTGATGGGGAGCGAGGGGGGGCGAGGGGGGGCGACCGGGGGCGATGGGGGGCGACGCGGGGCGATGGGGGGCGATGGGGGGCGATGAGGGGCGATGGGGGGCGATGGGGGGCAATGGGGGGCGGTGGGGGGCGATTCGGGGCGATGGGGGGCGATGGGGGGCGATGGGGGGCGATGGGGGGCGATGGGGGGCGATGGGGGGCGATGGGGGGCGATGGGGCGGCAAAGGGGGGGTCGATTGGGGGCGATGGGGGGCGAGGGGGGGCGATCAGGGGCGATGGGGAGCGATGGGGGGCGATGGAGGGCGCTGGGGGGCGCTGGTGGTCGATGGGGGGCGATGGGGGGCAATGGGGGACGCCGGGGGGCGATGGGGGGCGATTAGGGGCGATGGGGGGCGATGGGGGGCGATCGGCAGCGAGGGGGGGCGAGGGATGGCAATGGGGGGCGATGGGGGGCGACGTGGGGCGGGAGGGGGCAATGGGGGGGAATGGGGGGGCAATGGGGGGGCAATGGGGGGCGATGGGGGCTGATGGGGAGCGAGGGGGGGCGAGGGGGGGCGATCGGGGGCGATGGGGGGCGATGGGGGGCGACGCGGGGCGATGGGGGGCGATGGGGGGCGATGAGGGGCAATGGGGGGCGGGGGGGGGGCGGTGGGGGGCGAGGGGGGGGCGATGGGGGGCGAGGGGGGGCGATAAGGGGCTGAGGGGGGGCGAGGGGGTCGAGGGGGGGCGCTGGGGAGCGATGGGGGGTGATTGGGGGCGAGGGGGGTTGGTGGGGGGTGATGCGGGGCGATGGGGGGGCAATGGGGGGCGATGGGGGGCGTTGGGGGGCGAGGGGGGGCGATCGGGGGCGAGGGGGGCGATGCGGGGCGATGCGGGGCGTTGGGGGACGAGGGGGGGCGTTGGAGAGCGATGGGGGGCAATGGGGGGCGGTAGGGGGCGATTCGGGGCGATGGGGGGCGATGGGGGGCGATGGGGGGCGATGGGGGGCGATGGGGGGCGATGGGGAGCGAAGTGGTTGCGAAGCGGTCGCGGAGTGGTCGCGAAGTGGTCGCGAAGTGGTCGCGAAGTGGTCGCGAAGTGGTCGCGAAGTGGTCGCGAAGTGGACGCGAAGTGGTCGCGAAGTGATCGCGAAGTGGTCGCGAAGTGGTCGCGAAGTGGTCGTGAAGTGGTCGCGAAGTGGTCGCGCAAAGGTCGCGAAGAGGTCGCGAAGTGGTCGCGAAGTGGTCGCGAAGTGGTCGCGAAGTGGTCACGAAGTGGTCGCGAAGTGGTCGCGAAGTGGTCGCGATTGTTGTGAAGTGGTCGCGACGTGGTCGCGAAGTGGTCGCGAAGTGGTCGCGAAGTGGTCACGAAGTGGTCGCGAAGTGGTCGCGAAGTGGTCGCGAAGTGGTCGCGAAGTGGTCGCGAATTCGTCGCGAAGTGGTCGCGAAGTGTTCGCGAAGTGGTCGCGAACTGGTCGCGAAGCGGTTGCGAAGTGGTCGCGAAGTGGTCGCGAAGTGCGCTCGGGGGCGATCTGGGGCGATGGGGGGCGATGGGGGGCGAGGGGGGCGATGAGGGGCAACGGGGGGCGTACGGGGGCGATGGGAGGCGATGGGAGGCGATGGGGGGCTATCGGTGGCGATGGGGGGCGATAGGGGGCGATCAGGGGCGATGGGGGGGCAATGGGGGGCGATGGAGGGCGATGGGTGGCGAGGGGGGGCAATGCGGGGCGATGGTGGGCGATGCGGGGCGATGCGGGGCGATGGGGAGCGAAGTGGTTGCGAAGCGGTCGCGGAGTGGTCGCGAAGTGGTCGCGAAATGGTGGCGAAGTGGTCGCGAAGTGGTCGCGAAGTGGTCGCGAAGTGGACGCGAAGTGGTCGCGAAGTGATCGCGAAGTGGTCGCGAAGTGGTCGCGAAGTGGTCGTGAAGTGGTCGCGAAGTGGTCGCGCAAAGGTCGCGAAGAGGTCGCGAAGTGGTCGCGAAGTGGTCGCGAAGTGGTCGCGAAGTGGTCGCAAAGTGGTCGCGAAGTGGTCGCGAAGTGGTCGCGATTGTCGTGAAGTGGTCGCAAAGTGGTCGCGAAG
This sequence comes from Eutreptiella sp. 'Long Island Sound 2002', assembly GCA_964036045.1. Classification (NCBI taxonomy): domain Eukaryota; phylum Euglenozoa; class Euglenophyceae; order Eutreptiales; family Eutreptiaceae; genus Eutreptiella; species Eutreptiella sp. 'Long Island Sound 2002'. The sequence goes on from CAXIWF010000954.1 coordinate 13,466, forward strand.
TGGTCGCGAAGTGGTCGCGAAGTGGTCGCGATTGTTGTGAAGTGGTCGCGACGTGGTCGCGAAGTGGTCGCGAAGTGGTCGCGAAGTGGTCACGAAGTGGTCGCGGAGTGGTCGCGAAGTGGTCGCGAAGTGGTCGCGAAGTGCGCTCGGGGGCGATCTGGGGCGATGGGGGGCGATGGGGGGCGAGGGGGGCGAGGGGGGCGATGAGGGGCAACGGGGGGCGTACGGGGGCGATGGGAGGCGATGCGAGGCGATGGGGGCTATCGGTGGCGATAGGGGGCGATCAGGGGCGATGGGAGGGCAATGGGGGGCGATGGAGGGCAATGGGTGGCGAGGGGGGCAATGCGGGGCGATGGTGGGCGATGGGGGGCGATGCGGGGCGATGGTGGGCAATGGGGGGAGAGGGGGGGCGATGGGGGGCGATGGGGGGCAAGGGGGGGCGAGGGGGGCAATGGGTGGCGTTGGGGGGCGATGGGGGGCGATGGGAGGCGACGGGGGCGATGGGGGGCGATGGGGGACGATGGGGGGCGATGGGGGGCGAGCGGGGGCGAAGGGGGGCACTGGGGTGCGAGGGGGCGCGATGGGGGGCAGTGGGGGGGGATCTGGGGCGATGGGGGCGATGGGGGGCCATGAGGGGCGATGAGCGGCGATGGGGGGCGATGGGGGGTGATGGGGGGCGATGGGGGGCGATGGGGGGCGATGGGGGGGCGATGGGGGGCGATGGGACGGCGACGGGGGGCGATGGGGGCGTTGGGGGGCGATGGGTCGCGAGGGGGGGCGAGGGGGGGCGAGGGGCGGTGATGGGGCGCGATGGGGGGCAATGGGGGGCAATGGGGGGCAATGGGGGGCGTGGGGGGGCGCTGGGGGGGCGAGGGGGGGCGAGGTGGGGGGCGATGGGGGGTGGCGCTGGGGGGCGCTAGGGGGCGATGGGGGGCGATGGGCGGCGATCGGGGGCGAGGGGGGGCGACGGGGGGTGAGGGGGGGCGATGGGGGGCGATGGGGGCGGGGGGGGCGAGGGGGGGCGAGGGGAGGCGAGGGGGGGCGATGGGGGGCAATTGGGGGCGATGGGGTGAATGAAGGGCGATGGGGGGCGATGGGGGGCGATGGGGGGCGAGGGGGAGCAAGGGGGGGCGATCGGGGGTGATGGGGGGCGATGGGGGGCGATGGGGGGCGATGGGGGGCGAGGGGGGCTATCGGGGGCGATGAGGGGGCGATGAGGGGCGATGGGGGGCGATGGGGGGCGATCGGGGGCGATCGGGGGCGAGGGGGGGCCACCGGGGGCCAGCAGGGGCGAAGGGGGGTGTTGGGGTGCGAGGGGGCGCGATGGGGGGCAGTGGGGGGGGACGGGGGGCGATGGGGGGGCGATGTGGGGCGATGGGGGGCGATGGGGGGCGAGGGGGTGCGAGAGGGTGTAAGGGGGGGCGATGGGGGGCGATGGGGGGCGATGGGTGGCGAGGGGGGCCGAGGGGGGGCAAGGGGGGTCGATGGGGGGCGATGGGTGGCGGGGGGGCCGAGGGGGGGCAAGGGGGGTCGATGGGGGGCGATGGGGGGCAATGGGGCGGCAATGGCGGGCAATGGAGGGCAATGGGGGGCAATGGGGGGCGAGGGGGGGTGGAGGGGGGGCGAGGGGGGGCCTGAGGGGGGCGCTGGGGGGCGAGGGGGGGGGCGAGGTTAGGGGCGATGGGGGGGGGGCGATGGGGGGCGATAGGGGCCGATGGGCAGGGATCGGGGGCGAGGGGGCGAATGGGGCTGTGGGGGGCGATGGGGGGGCGATGGGGGGCGATGGGGGGGCGGGCGGGGCGATGGGAGGCGATGGGGGGCGATGGGGGATGATGGGGGGCGATGGGGGGCTACGGGGGGCGAGGGGAAGCGATGGGGGGCAATGAGGGGCGAAGGGGGGCGATGGGGAGCGATGGGGGGCGATGGGAGGCGATGGGGAGGCCATTCGGGGCAATTGGGGGGCAATGGGGTGCGAGGGGGGGCGAGGGGGGGCAATGGGGGGCGATGGGAGGCGAGGGGGGGTAATGGGGGGCGATGGGGGGGCGAGGGGGGGCAATGGGGGGGCAATGGGGGGCAATGGGGGGGCAATAAGGGGCGTTGGAAGGCGATGGGGGGCGAGGGGGGGCGATGGGGGGGGATGGGGTGCGATGGGGGGTGATGGGGGGCGGTGGGAGGCGGTGGGGGGCGATGGGGGGCGATGGGGGGCAATGTGGGGGCGATGGGGGGCGATGAGGGGCGATGGTGGGCGCCCGGGGACGATGGGGGGCGAGGGGGGGGCGAGGGGAGGCGATGGGGGGCGATGGGGGGCGATGGGGGGCGAGGGGGGGCAAGGGGGGGCGATCAGCGGCGATGCGGGGCGATGGGAAGCAATGGGGGGCAATGGGGGGGCAATGGGGGGGCAATGGAGCGCGATGGGAGGCGAGGCGGGGCGAGGGGGGGCGATGGGGTGCTACCGGGGGCGATGAGGGGCGATGAGGGGCGATGGCGGGCGACGGGGGGCGATGGAGGCTGAGGGGGGGCGAAGGGGGGAGTTGGGGTGCGAGGGGGGGCGATGGGGGGCGTTGGGGGGCAATGGGGGGCGATGGGGGGCGATGGGGGGCGATGGGGGGGCGATGGGGGGCGAGGGGGGGCGATGGGGGGCCAGCGAGGGCGAAGGGGGCGTTGGGGTGCGAGGCGGCGCGATGGGTGGCAGTGGGGGGGGAACGGGGGGCGATGGTGGGAGATGGGGGGCGATGGGGAGGCAATCGGGGGCGATGGGGGGTGATCGGGGGCGATGGGGGGTGAGGGGGTGCGAGAGGGTGCGAGGGGGGCGAGGGGGGGCGATGGGGGGCGATGGGGGGCCTTGGGGGGCGATGGGGGCCAATGGGTGGCGAGGGGGGGCCATGGGGGGCCAGGGGGGGCGATTGGGGGCGATGGGGGGCAATGGGGGGCAATGGGGGGCAATGGGGGGCGAGGGGGGGGTGAGGGGGCGCTAGGGGGGCGTGAGGGGGGGCGCTGGGGGGGCGAGGGGGGGGGCAAGACGGGGGGCGATGGGGGGGGGGCGAGGTGGGGGGCGATGGGGGGGGGCGATGGGGGGCAATTTGGGGCGATGGGGGGCGATGGGGGGCGATGGGGGGCGATGGGGGGCGATGGGGGGCGATGGGGGGCGATGGGGGGCGATTGGGGGCGACCGGGGGCGAGCAGGGGCGAAGGGGGCGTTGGGGTGCGAGGGGGCGCGATGGGGAGCAGTAGGGGGGGGATGGGGGGCGATGGGGGGCGATGGGGGGCGATGGGGGGGCGAGGGGGGGCGATCGGGGGCGATGGGGGGCGAGGGGGTGCGAAAGGGTGCGAGGGGGGGCGATGGGGGGGCGATGTGGGGCGAGGGGGGGCGATGAGGGGCGATGGGGGGCGAGGGGGTGCGAGAGGGTGCGACGGGGGGCGATGGGGGGGCGATGGAAGGCGATGGGGGGCGATGCGGGGCGGTGGCGGCCAATGGGTGGCGAGGGGGGGCCAGGGGGGGCCAGGGTGGGCGTTGGGGGGCAATGCGGGGGCGATGGGGGGCAATGAAGGGTAATGGGGGGCAATGAGGGGCGAGGGGGGGCTAGGGGGGCGTGACAAGGGTCGGGGGCGATGGGGGGGGCGAGGTGGGGGGCGATGGGGGGCGATGGGGGGCGATGGGGGAGGGAGGGGGCGAGGCAGGGCGAGGGGAGGCGATGGGGGCGATGGGGGGCGATGGGGGACGATGGGGGACGATGGGGGTCGATGGAGGGCGAAGGGGGGCGAGGGGGAGCGATGGGGGGTGATGGGGGGCGATGGGGGGCGATGGGGGGCGATGGGGGGCCATGCAGGGCGATGGGAGGCAATGGGGGCAATGGGGGGGCAATGGGGGGCGATGGGGGGCGATGGGGGGCGAGGCAGGGGCGAGGGGGGGCGAGGGGGTGCGATTGGGGGCGATGGGTGGGCAATGGGGGGCAATGGGGCGGCGATGGGGGGGCGATGGGGGGCAAAGGGGGGGCAATGGAGGGGCAATGGGGGGGCGATGGGGGGCGATAGGGGGGCAATGGGGGGCGATGAGGGGCGATGCGGGGCGATGGGGGGCGATCGGGGGCAATGGGGGGCAATGGGGGGAGGCGAGGGGGGGGGCAAGCTGGGGGGCGATAGGGGGGGCGATGGGGGGCGACCGGGGGCGATGGGGGGCGATGGGGGGCGAGGGGGGGCGAAGGGGGGCGTTAGGGTACGAGGGGGGAGACGGGGGGCGGTGGGGGGCGATGGGGGGCGATGGGGGGCGATGGGGGGGCGATGGGGGGCGACCGGGGGCGAGCGGGGGCGAAGGGGGGCGTTGGGGTGCGAGGGGATGTGATGGGGGGCAGTGGGGGGGGATGGGGGGCGATGGGGGAAGAGGGGGGGCGATGGGGGGCGATGGGGGGGCGATGGGGGGCGATGGGGGGCGATGGGGGCCGATGGGGGGCGAGGGGGGGCGATTGGGGGCGAGCAGGGGCGAAGGGGCCGTTGGGGTGCGAGGCGGCGCGATGGGGGGCGATGTGGGGGGAGGGGGGGCGATGGGGGGCGATGGGGGGTGAGGGGGTGCAAGAGGGTGCGAGGGGGGGCGATGGGGGGCGATGGGGGGGCGATGTGGGGCGAGGGGGGGCGATGGGGGGCGATGGGGGGCGATGGGGGCCAATGGGTGGCGAGGGGGGGCCAGGGGGAGCCAGGGGGGGCGATGGGGGGCAATGGGGGGGCGATAGGGGGCAATGGGGGGCAATGGGGGGCAATGGGGGTGGAGGGGGGGGTTGAGGGGGGGCTAGGGGGGCGCTGAGGGGGCGAGGGGGGGGGACGAGTTGGGGGGCGATTGGGGGGGGGCGAGGTGGGGGCGATGGGGGGGGGGCGATTGGGGGCGATTGGGGGCGATGGGGGCGATGGGGGCGGGAGGGGGCGAGGGGGGCGAGGGGAGGCGATGGGGGGCGATGGGGGGCGATGGGGGACGATGGGGGACGATGGGGGACGATGGGGGGCGAGGGGGGGCGAGGGGGAGCGAATGGGGCTCGATGGGGTGCGATGGGGGGCGATGGGGGGCGATAGGGGGCGATGGGGGCCATGGGGGGGGACGGGAGGCAATGGGGGGCAATGGGGGGGCAATGGGGGGGATGGGGGGCGATGGGGGGCGAGGGGGGGCGAAGGGGGGCGATGGGGGGGGCGATGGGGGGCGAGGGGGGGCGAAGGGGGGCGTTAGGGTACGAGGGGGGAGACGGGGGGCGGTTGGGGGCGATGGGGGGCGATGGGGGGCGATGGGGGGGCGATGGGGGGCGAGGGGGGGCGACCGGGGGCGAAGGGGGGCGTTGGGGTGCGAGGGGGCGTGATGGGGGGCAGTGGGGGGGGATGGGGGGCGATTGGGGAAGAGGGGGGGCGATGGGGGGCGATGGGGGGGCGATGGGGGGCGATGTGGGTCGATGGGGGGCGAGGGGGGGCGACCGGGGGCGAGCAGGGGCGAAGGGGGCGTTGGGGTGCGAGGCGGCGCGATGGGGGGCAGTGCGGGCGGATTGGGGGTGATGGGGGGCGATGGGGGGCGATGGGGGGGCGATGTGGGCCGAGGGGGGGCGATGGGGGGCGATGGGGGGCGAGAGGGTGCGAGGGGGGGCGATGGGGGGCGATGGGGGGGCGATGTGGGGCGAGGGGGGGCGATGGGGGGCGATGGGGGGCGATGGGGGGCGATGGGGGCCAATGGGTGGCAAGGGGGGCCAGGGGGTGCCAGGGGGGGCGATGGGGGGCAATGGGGGGGCAAAGGGGGGCAATGGGGGGCAATGGGGGGCGAGGGGGGGGTTGAGGGGGGGCTAGGGGGGCGTGAGGGGGGGCGCTGAGGAGGCGGGGGGGGGACGAGTTGGGGGGCGATGGAGGGGGGCGAGGTGGGGGCGATGGGGGGGGGCGATGGGGGGCGATTGGGGGCGATGGGGGGCGATGGGAGCAGGAGGGGGCGAGGGGAGGCGAGGGGAGGCGATGGGGGGCGATGGGGGGCGATGGGGGACGATGAGGGTCGATGGGGGGCGAGGGGGGGCGAGGGGGAGCGAATGGGGCTCGATGGGGTGCGATGGGGGGCGATGGGAGGCGATGGGGGGACATTGGGGGGGATGAGAGGCAATGGGGGGCAATGGGGGGGCAATGGGGGGCGATGGGGGGCGATGGGGGGCAAGGGGGGGCGAGGGGGGCCGAGGGGGGGCGATGGGGGGCCAGTGGGGGCGAAGGGGGGCGTTAGGGTACGAGGGGGGGAGACGGGGGGCGGTGGGGGGCGATGGGGGGGCGATGAGGGGCGATGGGGGGCGATCGGGGGGCGATGGGGGGCGAGGGGGGGCGACCGGGGGCGACCGGGGGCGAAGGGGGGCGTTGGGGTGCGAGGGGGCGCGATGGAGGGCAGTGGGGGGGGATGGGGGGCGATTGGGGAAGAGGGGGGGCGATGGGGGGCGATGGGGGGGCGATGGGGGGCGATGGGGGGCGATGGGGGTCGATGGGGGGCGTGCGGGGGCGACCGGGGGCGAGCAGGGGCGAAGGGGGCGTTGGGGTGCGAGGTGGCGCGATGGGGGGCAGTGGGGGGGGATGGGGGGCGATGGGGGGCGATGGGGGGCGATGTGGGGCGAGGGGGGGCGATGGGGAGCGATGCAGGGCGAGGGGGTGCGAGAGGGTGCGATGGGGGGCGATGGGGGGCGATGGGGGGGCGATGTGGGGCCAGGGGGGGCGATGGGGGGCGATGGGGGGCGATGGGGGGCGATGGGGGCCAATGGGTGGCGAGGGGGGGCCAGGGGGTGCCAGGGGGGGCGATGGGGGGCATTGGGGGGGCAATGGGGGGGCGATGGGGGGCAATGGGGGGCAATGGGGGGCGAGGGGGGGGTTGAGGGGGGGCGAGGGGGGCGTGAGGGGGGGCGCTGAGGAGGCGGGGGGGGGGACGAGTTGGGGGGCGATGGGGGGGGGCGAGGTGGGGGCGATGGGGGGGGGCGATGGGGGGCGATTGGGGGCGATGGGGGGCGATGGGGGCGGGAGGGGGCGAGCGGGGGCGAGGGGAGGCGATGGGGGGCGATGGGGGACGATGGGGGACGATGGGGGTCGATGGGGGGCGAGGGGGGGCGAGGGGGAGCGAATGGGGCTCCATGGGGTGTGATGGGGGGCGATGGGGGGCGATGGGGGGCCATGGGGGGGGATGGGAGGCAATGGGGGGCAATGGGGGGGCAATGGGGGGCGATGGGGGGCGATGGGCCGCAAGGGGGGGCGAGGGGAGGCAATGGGGGGCAATGGGGGGGCAATGGGGGGCGATGGGGGGCGATGGGGGGCGAGGGGGTGCGTTAGGGTACGAGGGGGGGAGACGGGGGGCGGTGGGGGGCGATGGGGGGCGATGGGGGGCGATGAAGGGCGATGGGGGGGCGATGGGGGGCGAGGGGGGGCGACCGGGGGCGAGCGTGGGCGAAGGGGGGCGTTGGGGCGCGAGGGGGCGCGATGGGGGGCACTGGGGGGGATGGGGGGCGATTGGGGAAGAGGGGGGGCGATGGGGGGCGATGGGGGGGCGACGGGGGGCGATGAAGGGCGATGGGGGTCGATGGGGAGCGAGGGGGGGCGACCGGAGGCAAGCAGGAGCGAAGGGGGCGTTGGGGTGCGAGGCGCGCGATGGGGGGCAGTGGGGGGGGATGGGGGGCGATGGGGGGCGACCGGGGGCGATGGGGGGCGATGGGAGGCGATGGGGGGGCCAGGGGGGGCAATGGGCGGGCAATGGGGGGCGATGGGGAGCAAGGGGGGGCGATGGGGGGCGATGGGGGGCGATGGGGGGCTATCGGGGGCGATGAGGGGCGCTGGGGGGCGACGAAGGGCGAAGGGGGGCGATGGGGGGCGATGGGGGGCGAGGGGGGGCGAGCGGGGGCGGTCGGGGGCGATGGGGGGCGAGGGGGGGCAATGGGGGGCGATGGGGGGCGATGGGGGGCGATGGGGGGCGATGGGGGAAGATGGTGGGCGATGGGGGGCGATGGGGGCTCATGGGGGACGATGAGGGGCGATGGGGTGCGAGGGGGGGCGATGGGGGGCGATGGTGGGCGAGAGGGAGCGAGGGGGGGCGATCGGGGGCGAGGATTGATTTACATTTGTGATTTGCCGCCATATACCCCGCATTGCACATTTTTGAGATCGTCAAGGTTTCCTGGGTGCAAAATCATCGGGAGGTGAAACCAACCAAGCGGTCAAACATTTCGTGAAGGGGGGGGCGATGGGGGGTGATGGGGGGCGATGGGGGGCGGTGGGAGGCAATGGGGGGCAATGGGGGGGCAATTGGGGGCAATGGAGGGTGATGGGGGGCGGGGGGAGGCGATGGGGGGCTTTCGGGGGCGATTGGGGCCGATGGGGGGCGACGGGGGGCGATGGGGGTCGATGGGGGGCGATGGGGGGCGAGAGGGGGCAAAGGGGGGCATTAGGGTAAAACGGGGGGCGCCCAGCGGCGGCGGGGTGCTATGGGGGGCGAGGGGGCACGATGAGGGGTAGTGGGGGGGGATGGGGGGCGATGGGGGGCGACCGGGGGCGATGGCGGGCGATGGGGGGGCGATGGGGGGCGATGGGGGGCGATGGGGGGCGATGGGTGGCGAGGGGGTGCGAGGGGGGGCAAGGGGGGTTGATGGGGCGCGATGGGGGGCATTGGGGGGGCAATGGGGGGCAATGGGGGGCAATGGGGGGCGAGGGGGGGCGTGGGGGGGGCGCTTGGGGGGCGAGGTGGGGGGCGATTCGGGGGGGCGATGGGGGGCGATGGGCGGCGATCGGGGGCGAGGGGGGGCGATGGGGGGCGCTCGAGGGCGATGGGGGGCGATGGGGGCGGGGGGGGCGAGGGGGGGCGAGGGGAGGCGATGGGGGACGATGGGGGGCGATGGGGGGCGATAGGGGGAAATGTGGGGCGATGGGGGGCGATGGGGGGGATGGGGGGCGAGGGGGAGCGAGGGGGGACGATGGGGGGCGATGGGGGGCGATGGGGGTTGATGGGGGGCGATGGGGGGCGGTTGGAGGCTATGTGGGGCAATGGGGGGGCAATGGAGGGCGATGGGGGGCGAGGGGGCGCGAGGGGGGGCCATTGGGGGCTATCGGGGGCGATGGGGGGCGATGGGTGGCGATGGGGGGCGAACAGGGGCGTTAGGGTACGAGGGGGGGCGATGGGGGGCGGTGGGGGGCGATGGGGGGCGATGGGGGGCGATGGGGGGTGATGGGGGTCGATGGGGGGCGAAGGGGGGCGACCAGGGGCGAGCAGGGGCGAAGGGGGCGTTTGGGTGCGAGGGGGCGCGATGGGGGGCAGTGGGGGGGGGTGGGGGGCGATGGGGGGCGATGGGGGGCGATGGAGGGGCGATGTGGGGCGAGGGGGGGCGATGGGGGGCGAGGGGGTGCGAGGGGGTGCGAGGGGGGGGCGATGGGGGGGCGATGTGGGGCGAGGGGGGGCGATGGGGGGCAATGGGGCGCGAGGGGGTGCGAGAGGGTGCGAGGGGGGGCGATGGGGGGCGAGGGGGGGCGATGGGTGGCGAGGGGGGCGAGGGGGGGAAGGGCGGGCGATGGGGGGCGGTGAATGGCAATGGGGGGCAATGGGGGGGCAATGGGGGGGCAATGGAGGGCGATGGGAGGCGAGGCGGCGCGAGGGGGTCGATGGGGGGCTATCGGGGGCGATGGCGGGCGATGAGGGGCGATGGCGGGCGATGCGGGGCGAGGGGGGGCGATGGGGGGGCGAGGGGGGGGCGAGGGGGGGCGAGGGGGGGCAATGGGGGGCGATGGGGGGCGAGGGGGGGCGATGGGGGGCGATGGGGAGCGAGGTGTGGGCGAGGGAGGGCAATGGGGGGGCAATGGGGGGCAATGGGGGTGCAATGGGGGGTGATGGTGGGCGATGGGGGGCGAGGGGGGGCGATGTGGGGGGATGGGGGGCGATGGGGGGCGATGGGGGGCAACTGGGGGCGGTGGGGGGCGATGGGGGGCGATGCGGGGCGATGGGGGGGCGATGGGGGGCGATCGGGGGCGATGGGGGGCGCTTGGGGGCGATTGGGGGCGATGGGGGGGCGAGGGGGGGCGAGGGGGGGCGATGGGGGGCGATGGGGGGCGAGGGGGGGCGATGAGCGGCGATGGGGGGCGATGGGGGGCGATGGTGGGTGAGGGGGGGCGAAGGGGGGCGTTGGGGTGCAAGGGGGGGCGATGGGGGGCGGTGGGGGGCGATGGGGGGGCAATGGGGGGGCGAGGGGGGGCGATGGGGGGCGAGCGGGGGCGAGCGGGGGCGAAGGGGGGCGTTTGGGTGCGAGGCTGCGCGATGGGGGGCAGTGGGGGGGGATGGGGGGCGATGGGGGGAGATGGGGGGCGATGGGGGGGCGATGGGGGGCGAAGGGGGGCGATTGGGGGCGATGGGGGGCGAGGGGGGGCGATGGGGGGCGAGGGGGGCGAGCGGGGGCGATGGGGGGCGATGGGGAGGGAGGGGGAGCGATGGGGGGCGAGGGGGGGCGAGGAGGGGCGAAGAGGGGCCTGGGGGGGCGAGGGGGGGCAATGGGGGCTATGGGAGGCGATGGGGGGCAATGGGGGGCAATGGGGGGCGATGGGGGGCGATGGGGGGCGTACGGGGGCGATGGGGGACGATGGGCGGCGATGGGGGGCGATGGGGGGCGATGGGGGACGATGGGGGGCGATGGGGTGCGAGGGGTGGCGATGGGGGGCGATGGTGGGCGAGAGGGAGCGAGGGGGGGCGATCGGCGGCGATGGGGGGCGAGGGGGCGCGAGGGGGGGCCATTGGGGGCTATCGGGGGCGTTGGGGGGCGATGGGGGGCGATGGGTGGCGATGGGGGGCGAACAGGGGCGTTAGGGTACGAGGGGGGGCGATAGGGGGCGCTGGGGGGCGATGGGGGGCGATGGGGGGCGATGGGGGGCGATGGGGGTCGATGGGGGGCGAAGGGGGGCGACCAGGGGCGACCAGGGGCGAAGGGGGCGTTGGGGTGCGAGGGGGCGCGATGGGGGGCAGTGGGGGGGGATGGGGGGCGATGGGGGGCGATGGGGGGCGATGGGGGGGCGATGTGGGGCGAGGGGGGGCGATGGGGGGCGAGGGGGTGCGAGAGGGTGCGAGGGGGGGCGATGGGGGGGCGATGTGGGGCGAGGGGGGGCGATGGGGGGCGATGCGGGGCGGGGGGGTGCGATGGGGGGGCGATGGGGGGCGAGGGGGGGCGATGGGGGGCGATGGGTGGCGGGGGGGGCGAGGGGGGGGGAGGGCGGGCGATGGGGGGCGATGAATGGCAATGGGGGGCAATGGGGGGGCAATGGGGGGGCAATGGAGGGCGATGGGAGGCGAGGCGGCGCGAGGCGGTCGATGGGGGGCTATCGGGGGCGATGGGGGGCGATGAGGGGCGATGGCGGGCGATGGGGGGCGAGGGGGGGCGATGGGGGGGCGAGGGGGGGCGAGGGGGGGCGAGGGGGGGCAATGGGGGGCGAGGGGGGGCAATGGGGGGCGATGTGGAGCGAGGGGTGGGCGAGGGAGGGCAATGGGGGGGCAATGGGGGGCAATGGGGGTGCAATGGGGGACGATGGGGGGCGAGGGGGGGCAATTGGGGGCGGTGGGGGGCGATGGGGGGCGATGGGGGGGCGATGGGGGGCGATCGGGGGCGATGGGGGGCGCTTGGGGGCGATTGGGGGCGATGGGGGGCGAGGGGGGGCGAGGGGGGGCGATGGGGGGCGATGGGGGGCGAGGGGGGCCGAGGGGGGGCGATGAGCGGCGATGGGGGGCGATGGAGGGCGATGGGGGGCGGTGGGAGGCAATGGGGGGCAATGGGGGGGCAATGGGGGGGCAATGGAGGGCGATGGGAGGCGAGGCGGCGCGATGAGGGGCGATGGTGGGTGAGGGGGGGCGAAGGGGGGCGTTGGGGGGCGATGGGGGGCGGTGGCGGGCGATGGGGGGCGATGGGGGGCGATGGGGGGCGATGGGGGGGCAATGGGGGGGCGAGGGGGGGCGATGGGGGGCGAGCGGGGGCGAGCGGGGGCGAAGGGGGGCGTTTGGGTGCGAGGCTGCGCGATGGGGGGCAGTGGGGGGGGATGGGGGGCGATGGGGGGAGATGGGGGGCGATGGGGGGGCGAAGGGGGGCGATTGGGGGCGATGGGGGGCGATGGGGGGCGAGGGGGGGCGAGCGGGGGCGATGGGGGGCGATGGGGGGCGAGGGGGAGGGAGGGGGAGCGATGGAGGGCGAGGGGGGGCGAGGAGGGGCGAAGAGGGGCCTTGGGGGGCGAAGGGGGGCAATGGGGGCTATGGGAGGCGATGGGGGGCAATGGGGGGCAATGGGGGGCGATGGGGGGCGATGGGGGGCGTACAGGGGCGATGGGGGGCGATGGGCGGCGATGGGAGGCGATGGGGGCCGATGGGGGACGATGGGGGGCGATGGTGGGCGATGGTGGGCGAGAGGGAGCGAGGGGGGGCGATCGGGGGCGATGGGGGGCGTTGGGGGGTGATGGGGGGCGATGGGGGCCGGGGGGAGGCGATGGGGGCCAATGGGGTGCGACGGGGGGCGATGGGGGGCGATGGGGGGCGATGGGGGGCGAGGGGGGGCGAAGGGGGGCGTTAGGGTATGACGGGGGGCGACGGTGGGCGGCGGGGGGCGATGGGGGGCGAGGGGGGGCGATGGGGGGCGGTGTGGCGCGCGATGGGGGGCGAGGGGGGGCAATGGGGGGCAATGGGGGGCAATAGGGGGCGAGGGGGGGCGCTTGTGGGGCGGGGGGGGGGCGAGGTGGGGGGCGATTGGGGGGGGTGATGGGGGGCGATGGGCGCAATCGGGGGCGAGGGGGGGCGAGGGGGGGCGATGGGGGGCGATGGAGGGCGATGGGGGGCGATAAGGGGCGGTGGGAGGCACTGCGGGGCAATGGGGGGGCAATGGAGGGCGATGGGGGGCGAGGGGGGGCGATGGGGGGCCATTGGGGGCGATGGGGGGCGATGGGGGGCGATGGGTGGCGATGGGGGGCGAACGGCGGCGTTAGGGTACGAGGGGGGGCGATGGGGGGCGGTGGGGGGCGATGGGGGGCGATGGGGGGCTATGGGGGGCGATGGGGGGCGAGGGGGGGCGATGAGCGGCGATGGCGGGCGATGGGGGGCGATGGGGGGCGGTTGGAGGCGATGGGGGGCAATGGGGGGGCAATGGGGGGGCAATGGAGGGCGATGGGAGGCGAGGCGGCGCGATGGGGGGCGATGGGGGGCGATGGGGGGGCGATGGGGGGGCAATGGGGGGGCGAGGGGGGCAATGGGGGGCGAACGGGGGCGAGCAGGGGCGAAGGGGGCGTTGGGGTGCGAGGGGGCGCGATGGGGGGCAGTGGGGGGGGATGGGGGGGGATGGGGGGCGATGGGGGGCGAGGGGGGGCGATGGGTGGCGAGGGGGGGCGAGGGGGGGGGAGGGCGGGCGATGGGGGGCGGTGGGAGACAATGTGGGGCAATGGGGGGGCAATGGGGGGGCAATGGAGGGCGATGGGAGGCGAGGCGGGGCGAGGGGGTCGATGGGGGGCTATCGGGGGCGATGGGGGGCGATGAGCGGCGATGGCGGGCGATGGGGGGCGAGGGGGGGCGTTGGGGGGCGAGGGGGGGTGAGGGGGGGCAATGGGGGGGCAATCGGGGGCAATGGGGGGGCAATGGGCTGCGAGGGGGGGCGTGGGGGGGCGAGGGGGGGCGAGGGGGGGCAATGGGGGGCGATGGGGGGCGAGGGGGGGCAATTGGGGGCGATGAGGGGCGAGGGGGGGCGAGGGGGGGCATTGGGGGGGCAATGGGGCGCAATGGGGGGGCAATGGGGGGCGATGGGGGGCGATCGGGGGGCGATGGGGGGCGATGGGGGGCGATGGGGGGCGCTTGGGGGCGATTGGGGGCGACCGGGGGCGAGGGGGGCGAGGGGGGGCGATGGGGGGCGATGGGGGGCGATGGGGGGCGAGGGGGGGCGAGGGGGGGCGATGGGCGGCGATGGGGGGCGATCGGGGGCAAAGGGGGGCGGTGAAAGGCAATGGGGGGCAATGGGGGGGCCATGGGGGGGCAATGCAGGGCGATGGGAGGCGAGGCGGGGCGATGAGGGGCGATGGTGGGCGATGGGGCGCGATGGGGGGCGAGGGGGGGCGAAGGGGGGCGTTGGGGTGCGAGGGGGGGCGATGGGGGGCGATGGGTGGCGATGGGGGGGCGATTGGGGGGCAATGGGGGGGCGAGGGGGGGCGTTGGGGTGCGACGCGGCGCGATGGGGGGCAGTGGGGGGGGAAGGGGGGCGATGGGGCGAGATGGGGGGCGATGGGGGGCGATGGGGGGCGATGGGGGGCGATGGGAGCCAATGGGTGGCGAGGGGGGGCCACGGGGGGCCAGGGGGGGCGATGGGGGGGCAATGGGGGGCAATGGAAGGCAATGGGGGGCGAGGGGGGGGGTGAGGGGGGGCGTGAGAGGGGGCGAGGTGGGGGGCGATGGGGGGGGGCGAGGTGTGGGGCAATGGAGGGGGGTAGATGGGCGGCGATGGGCGGCGATAGGCGGTGATTGGGGGCGAGGGGGGGCGAGGGGGGGCCATGGGGGGCCATGAGGGGCGATGGGGGGCGATGGGGGCGGGAGGGGGCGAGGGAAGGCGATGGGGGGCGAGGGGGGGCGATGGGGGACGATGGGGGACGATGGGGGTCAATGGGGGGCAAGGGGGGGCGAGGGGTAGCGATAAGGGGCGATGGGGGGCGATGGGGGGCGATGGGGGGCCATGGGGGGCGATGGGAGGCTATTGGGGGGCAATGGGGGGGCAATTGGGGGCGATGGGGGGCGATGGGGGGCGAGGGGGGATGAGGCGGGGCGAGGGGGGGCGATGGGGGGCAATGGGGGGCAATGGGGGGGCGAATGGGGGGCGATGGGGGGCAATGGGCGGCAATGGGGGGCAATGGGGGGACAATGGGGGGCAATGGGGGGCGATGGGGGGCGAGGGGGGGCGAGGGGGGGCGCCGGTGGGCGATGGGGGGCGATAGGGAGGCAATGGGGGGCCATGGGGGGCGATGGTGGGCGATGGGGCGCAATGGGGGGCAATGGGGGGGCAATGGGGGGAAATGGGGGGCAATGGGGGGGCGAGGGGGGAGGCGAGGGGGGGGGCGATAGGCGGGGCGATGGGGGGCGAGGGGGGGCGATGGGGGGCGATTGGGGGCGATGGGGGGTGATTGGGAGCAATGGAGGGCGATGGGGGGCAGGGGGGGCGAGGGGGGGGTGAGGGGGGGGGGCGAGGTGGGGGGCGATGGGGGGGGCGATGGGGGGCAATGGGGGGCGATCGGGGGCGAGGGGGGGCGAGGAAGGGCAATGGGGGGCGATGGGGGGCGATGGGGGGCGATGGGGGGCGATGGGGGGGGAGGGGGGGCGAGGGGGAGCGCTGGGGGCGGATGGGGGGCGATGGGGGGCGATGGGGGGCGATGGGGAGCGATGGGGGGGATTGGGAGGCGATGGGGGGCAATGAGGGGCGATGGGGCGCGAGGGGGGGCGATAGGGGGTGATGGGGGGCGATGGGGGGCGCTAAGGGTGGATGGGGGGCGATGGGGGGCGATGGGGGGCGATGGGGGGCGATGGGGGGCGATCGGGGGCGATGGGGGGCTATCGGGGGCGATGGGGGGCGACGGGGGGCGCTAAGGAGGATGGGGGGCGATGGGGGGTGATGGGGGGAAATCGGGGGCGATTGGGGGGCGATGGGGGGCGATGGGGGGCGGTGGGGGGCGAGGGGCGGCGAGGGGGGGGAACGGGGGCAATGGGGGGCAATGGGGGGGCAAATGAGGGCAATGGGGGGGCGAGGGCGGAGGCGAGGGGGGGGGCCGATAGGCGGGGCGATGGGGGGCGATGGGGGGCGATGGGGTGTGATTGGGGGCAATGGGGGGCGATGGGGGTTGGGGGGGGCGAAGGGGGGCGAGGGGGGGGGGGCCAGGTGGGGGGCGATGGGGGGGGCGATGGGGGGCGATGGGGGGCGATCGGGGGCGAGGGGGGGCGTGGGGGGGCGAGGGGGGGCAAGGAGGGGCGATGAGGGGCGATGGGGGGCGATTGGGGGCGATGGGGGGCGATGGGGGGGGAGGGGGGGCAAGGAGGAGCGCTGGGGGCGGATGGGGGGCGATGGGAGGCGACGGGGGGCAATGAGGGGCAATGGGGGGCAATGAGGGGCGATGGGGCGCAAGGGGGGGCAAGGGGGGGCGATGCGGGGCGATGGGGGGCTATCGGGGCTGATGGGGGGCGATGGGAGGCGCTAAGGGTGGATGGGGGGCGATGGGGGGCGATCGTGGGCGATGGGGGGCAATCGGGGGCGATGGGGAGCGATGGGGGGCGATGGGGGGCGATGGGAGGCGATGGGGGGCAATGGGTCGCGATGGGGAGCGAGGGGGGGCGAGGGCCGGCGATGGGGGGCGATGGGGGGCTATGGGGGGCGATGGGGGGCGATGGGGGGCGCTAAGGGTGGATGGGGGGCGATGGGGGGTGATGGGGGGAAATGGGGGGCGATTGGGGGGCGATGGGGGGCGATGGGGGGCGGTGGGGGGTGACGGGCGGCGAGGGGGGGCGATGGGGGGATTGGGGGGCCAGGGGGAGCGAGGGGGGGAGAAGGGAGGTAGGTAGGTAGGTATCTTCGGGAGCTCGGGATGCCTCCTTTGACATTGCAGGAAGAAGGTCTTACCAAGGGGACGTCCTGTCCCTCCCACTGCCCTATGTCAGGTGCCTCTTGCGCCGCTCCCGCATGTGCTTGGGAAGGCATTGTCGCGGCCACCCGGTCCATGTGTCCCAGGCGGGAGGGTGTCCCCACATGTGTCCATGGGTAGGGCCACATGCCCCCTCCTTTGGGCGGCAGCTCTGGGGGCTGCCCAGCCGTGTAGAGTATCTCTCACCACAAGGGGTATTGCTCCCGCTAGTCTACGGTACGACCGCCTCACCCTTGTGGCTTGAGTTGCGGGGCCACTCTGCTTGGCAGGCGACCCCCTCCTTGACTGTGTACCGGTTCGCCTGTCACCGGTTGCTTCCAAGGCTCCGGGTGACGTTTGCCATGGTCCCCGATGCAGCCTGGCCGGGCTCGGACCAGTGGCCTTGGAGTACCGCTCCTGCCACTGGCCCGGTGGGTCGGTTGGGTCGCCCCAGTGCGTCCGACCGATGGGGTGTTGGTTTTTTCCTGTCCCTCGGCCGCCCTACGTGTGTGCAGTGTCCTGGGCCGCTTGGCTCCTGTTCACCGGTGTGCCCACGCGGTTTGCTGTGTTGCGTCTGCGGTGTCCTGGGCCACTTGGCTCCTGTTCACCGGTGTGCTCGCTCGGTGTGTTTTGTTGCGTGTGCGGTGTCCTGGGCCCCTTGGCTCCTGTTCACCGGTGTGCCCGCTCGGTGTGTTGCTTTGCTTGTGCGGTGTCCTGGGCCACTTGGCTCCTGTTCACCGGTGTGCCCGCTGGCTGTGTTGTGTTGCGTTTGCGGTGTCCTGGGCCACTTGGCTCCTGTTAACCGGTGTGCCCGCGCGGTTTGTTGTGTTGTGTCTGCGGTGTCCTGGGCCACTTGGCTCCTGTTCACCGCTGTGTCCGCTCGGTGTGTTGTGTTGCGTGTGTGGCGTCCTTGGCCCCTTGGCCCCCGCTCACCGGTGTGCCCGCTCGGTGTGTTGTGTTGCGTGTGCGGTGTCCTGGGCCACTTGGTTCATACTCACCGGTGCGCTCGCTCGGTGTGTTGCTTTGCGTGCGCGGTGTCCCGGGCCTCTTGGCTCTTGTTCACCGGTGTGCCAGGCCGTGGTGTCTCCTACCTTTGTTGCCCTCGGTGCACGCGCGTGTGCGGTGTCCTGGCCCTGGTGGCGCCCGTTCACCGGTGTGCGCGCTGTGTGCGGTGCGCGTGTGCCATTGGTGGTTGTGTCCCTCTTCCTCCCCCCCTAATTTTCGTTTTTTTTTGATGGAAAAAAAGAAAAACAGGGGCGCGCGTACACTGCAGGCACAGGCACGGGCAGCTGGTGCGGCGGTGCAATAGTGTTGTGTCCTCTGGCGTGTGTCGTCGGTGCTGTGGCGGCGGTCGCGCCCCAGGGGTGCGGCTCGCGCGTCCTGATGTACACGGGCATGGGCCAGGGTGGGTTTGGTTAGGTGTCTCTTTGCTTCTGGAGCTGGCTGGTTAGGCGGCTGTGTGGGCTGTGGGTGTGGGCTGTGGTTACGTTGTTCCCTCGGCGGGCCTGGTTAGGAGTCAAGGGTTAGCGGTTCCGGGGTGTGGCTCGGGTTTGATTTGTGTTTGGGTTTTGGCTCGGTTAGGCGGTTGCGACGGTAGCGGGCCTGGGTCCGGTGCCTTTGGGCGTAGTGGTGCCCGTTGTCATGTGCGTTGGCGTCCTTCGGCGTCCGGTTCGTTTGGTGACTTCTAGGCGGGGCCTGGCATGGCGCCCCGTGGTGGTGGTTTGCTGGGTAACAGGTGTAACCGCTGCATAGTGGCGAATCTTTCTTGTAATTGCGAAGCCTGTAGCCTTGATGCCCCAGGGGTTGTAACGCCCGACACTGCCCCTAATATCTCCGAACCCAACTGACCCTCTTCAGACCCATATCTAGCCTCTGGGAGCGACATATGCGAAGCACTTCTGAGCCCATTGAAGTCCATGGTGGAATATGAATAGTCAGAAAACCCGGTCTACAAAAATGGAGCAGACATAGAATCTCATTGTGCATCCATCGCACATAATGATTCAACGTGAAGTCATTCGAAATAATTTAAATGAATCCCATAAGGAAATCACGAAAGACAAATGCGACTCGACGCGCGCTCATAGGCGACATCTGGCGGCGAACGGAAAACATGAAAACAAGCGGAAAATTTACTGCACTAATGTACATCTGAGATTCATTGGAATTCTAATCAAATTGATGTATAAATTGAGTGCTGTCACTGCTCCCGTTACACTCTCCCTCTCAAAACATACGCCAGTATGTCAGGCTTGGTCAAGTGAAGTGAAAGAAACGGCAAAAGTGACCAAAAACTGACTAATCTGTGACAAAATGCAAGAAAATGAGCTGAATTGAGCAAAATTGTGCTGAGATCTGTGTTTCGCGATGGCCATCGACTTGAATGAAACGCATAGGTACCTTAGGGCACACAGAAATAGCTTCGATCCAGCTCGAAAAATCGAAAATTTAAAGTCTGAGTGAAGAATGTACATGCATGACCAAGATCCATGATCCATGATGAAATCAGGATCTGACATCCCACTGCCAGAAAACAGAAAACGAGTGTCGCCATGTCGTCGGGCGTCCAAAAAATAGGGTATCCCTTCATGGAGTCCAAGATATGTGAAACTGGTCGGTGTCATTTGCAGTCATGAGACCAGATGCCAGATTATGGTACAAAATGTGACTGAATTGAGACCAAAATCAGTGAATCGCACACAGATTGAAGACGGCGAAGTCTACAGCAAGCCAATATAGGTCCAATTCATTGTCGATAGATACTGTGTGTTGTGCTGAACGGAAATCCGGTTCTCATTCATAGCCAGTCTAGGTCAAATCCTCATGATGATGATGATTCACATGATGGAAATTCAATCATGTAAGTAATGATAGCCAACAAAACCCAGTGAGTGATCACCACACTGTCAGTATTGTCTCCAGGGCTTCATGAGTAATCCAGTATGAGCCAGAAGGGGTAATTGACTCATTATAGTCCCAGAATGTATAAGCATCCAATACTTGGTACCATGAATTTGCCAAATTTGAGCTGATTCTGAGGGGGATTCCAACTCAATCCACAGATGAGCAGCGAGTCGACACAAGTAAGAACACCATCGTCCTCACTTGGTCCTAATAAGCCCTTTGACAGCGGTTGATTGGAAAACAAACCAACCGTCTCAATGTAAGAGCTGATTGAAATAACATTCCCAGCAGATCCGTCAAACACATGAACTGCATCAGACTTAGTCATGTGCCAGATTCTCTGAAATGAGCACGAACTCGAACGAGTCCTTCCCAAGGCGAGTAGAGGGGCACAGTCGACAGCAAACCCCGAGAGTGTCGTCGTGGTTGAGGATAAAGGCCTTTCGGAACTTCCAATGGGATTCATCTACGATGAAGCACATGATTCACATGATGACCATGATGAGAATGATGGATCAACATGATGATCGACATGATGACCAGGATGATCCCAGAATGTCCCATCATCTGTTCATCGAACCACATAGACGATGCGCCAGGACTGTTGTGTCTCAATGCCAAGGGTATATGTAGACCGTAAACCTTTTCGAAAGTTCCGGCGATTTAAATTCTGATCAGATTGAAGCGGTACCCAGAACCTATGGCCCATGGCCTTGAGGCCTGTGAGCCGTCACTCCCGTGCGGAAGCCGTTGACACCGGCTGTCAGCGGGATATCCCTGTTCTCTAATCCGCGGGATTTGGAATCCGATCCTTAACCATTGAATCAATGTAGATTTACCATAACTTTATTGTCTTAGGCGATTTCCGGTCGGAAATCGGTGAAATACCCGATTTCTACCGCGGTTTCCAATTGTCGTGAAATCGCCGCAGTCGCGCCGCCTGTCGTCGCCTGTTCCGTGGACTGCATCAGATTATTCTGTAATTAGATTTCTCTTGAAGTTAAGACTGAAACAGTCTTCGAGTGATCCGCAATTTTTTCCTTGATATAACGGATCGCGTCCCAGATTTTTCCCAGAAAATCTGGGCGACCGAAGGCGCTTTGAACCCCCAAGTGGAATAACAAGGGTTACGAGCGTTCAAGCGCCCAAGGGCGAACTAACGTGCCTCATAGGCACTGTGTATGAGGTTTTGCCCCCCATAGTCATAGAATGAGGCCAAAGGATCCCAACTCAATAGGCCCAAAGGGTTATTCATTTTGAGTGTTCTCCAAGAAGTGCGCTTTTTCACGTACTTGGCGTCCAAGTACGTGTAGAAGTATGTTGAGTTGGCGTTTGTCCAACCCTTGCTTGCCTCTACATCCGGGGCATATCACTTGTCTTCCCCGGATACTGCATATATGATCTCCATATATATAGTGGCAATATATTTGGCGTGCATGCTAAAATTTGGCTTTCCGAAAGGAGGTCGATTTTCGACCAAAGCACTTGCATGCGTGTTAAGGGACCAAAGTTACATTAGAATATAGGCATACTTTGATTCTAGGCCACTAGGTTGGGTGTAGAAGGCGTGGGTAGGGTTGTATGCCATTTTTGGTGTCATATCGCGTGCCCATTTGCCGGGTGCACCATTCCGAGACAAACCCGCCAATGGACCCCATATCGCACGAGGCCCTTCATTGTACTCCGAACCAACACTCGCAAGCCTAACCTTCGTGAAGGGACGCTTGTGGAGCGCTCCCGAAGCGATGCGTTGCGAGCAAGGTGTGTTTTTTGCAATCTTCCATTTTTGCATGTGCCCACTTGGGAGGCAGCGCGCGCGACCTTCCAAAGCGCCCCAAGTGGAGCACATAAGTGGAATCGAAGGTCATTGGTGTCAAGTCATTGTGTTTAGAAGGATTGGTCGATTACTCAATCCAGGCCGAAGATATTATAATATATTTGTGCGCCTTTCAAGGCACTTTTGGGTGTTTTTTCGCCAATATTGCTGTTTTTTGCCCGTCATGATGTCAAGTGGCGACCGTGTATCTCAACGTTGCGCCCAATTGACATCATGACCCAAGTATGTTATGAGGGTACATACTTCGGTGCCCAACATATCTTGGACCCGGCGAATAACTCCTCTTGGGCTTGGCGTACCGTGGCCGCCATGTTGGCAATTTGGGACCATCCCAAATCATGGGCTCACTTGGCGACCCTGCCATTCCCGAAACCGGAGGAGTTGGGCGACGCCCAAATGATATGTTGGACACAAATGACTTGATACCAATCCTATGGCACACTCCGGTCCCAGTCGGGCATGTGCCTCATTTGCCCCAACCATGAGTGTGCGCATTTTCGGCCATTTTGGGCAATTTTCCACATTTTCTGCCCGCCGTGCACCATGTTCAGCACCCTCGTGCCCGCCGGACTCATGGACCAATGGACCATCTTCTCACGACCAAAAACAAGCTCATTCGGACTTAATCCAGTGTAGTTCTTGGTCCGATGGTATCTCCTCAAGACACAGTAAATTGTCTCCAACCAATTGTAGTCTTTTTCAGTCGCCAGGAATTTTCTCAGAATGTTGATAAGAATTCTTCTAGCGCATTCAGCAGGGAAGGCTCGATGGTCGTAGACTCGGGCACGAAGATGATGAAGTCCCAATAGAGCACACATATTCTCCCACCAAGTCCCAATGAACTCCTTCCCACTGTCCGTCAGAATTTCACTGGGAACATCCCAGTTACTCATCCACTGACTTGCAGTCCACTTGGCAGCCATTTCAGCGGTGACATGCTTCGTGTTGCAAGGGAGGACCTGGATGTAGCGACTGTGGCGGTCTTGAATTAACAAAACCCCATCGATTGGCTTCCTCGTGTAGAGACATTCCTCTTGGATTTGTCCCAACTCGAAGACATCCGCCGTCACCTTGTCGAACAACCTCTCAGGAATTGGCAGTCCCTTCAATAATCCTTCTGCCTTTTGATTCTTTGGGATGTTCGTCTGACATTGCTTGCATCCTTTGGCAACTCGCTCACAGGCACTCTTGAGGTCCCGTTTGTACACTCTATGTCGTAGCTCCTGCTCCAGAACACGGGAGTGTCCGTGGGATGTCTCATTCCGATGCCAATGTTTGACATATTGGTCAATTAGACAATCAGGAACACAAATCCGTCCTTGCCAAAATAACTTGTCGCCTTGGATCTTCAAATCAGACGTCTCTTCAGAGTTGTAAGGCTTGTCCCCTTTCAACTTGTGGTATACAGACCCAAAGAACCTGTCCTCCTTGTACATCTTCGTCCAATCCACATAGAGGAAGGAAGTTTCCTTGTCCTTTTGTTGTGGAGGGAGCGTGGATTTCGCCTTGGATCTTGTCACTGGAAACACATTCAGGAGCGGCAGCGACGGCTCAGAGTCAGAGTTAACCCTTTCAGTCTGATTTGCCTTGGTAATCTCCTTGCATCTGACCAATTCAACCTTCATCCGATTCTTAATCGAACATTGAAGACAAAGTTTCTTGATGAGTGCTTGTTCCTCCTTATCAAACTCGATCACTTCGGCTTTATCCGTCGCTGTCCCATGAAAACTCACTTCAGAGTAAGCCTCTGAGGCTGGGTAGGCCCAGCGACTCAGGGCGTCCGCCACTGTATTGTAGTGCCCTGGAATGTAAGTCACGTGCAGGTCAAATCTGCTGAGAGTTTCATGCCAACGGCCTCTCCTCCCAGCTGGTCCACCAGGGGTATCCACATGTTGTGTCCTCCAGCTCTCCAGTGACTTGTGGTCAGTCAGTACCTCAACGCGATGGCCCAAGATCCAACCTTCATAACGCCGTAAGGCACAAAGGATTGCGTAGGCTTCTTGTTCCCTTGGACTCCAATTTCGCTGTCTTGTTGTAAGCTTGCGAGACCAGAAAGCCAGAGGATGATGGTGACCTTCGTCATCGACTTGTTCGATCGTAGCACCAATGGCGTAACGACTGGCGTCTGTACGAATATAAAAAGGTCTTCCATCCAACCACGGAGTCTTTAATGTAACCACATTTGCCAGTGCTTCCTTGAGACCAGTAAAGGCCTCTTCACATTCTCGCGTCCACTTGAGCTTGACTTGAGATCCCTTCTTTCCTTCTATTTTGCCAACCTTGAGTAACTCTGTCAATGGACCAGAGAACTTGGCGTAAAGGGGAAGGAACTCGTGGTAATAATTGCAGCAGCCTAAAAAGGCACGAAGCTGCGTGATGGTTTTAGGCCTTCAACATAGCTGCAGGGCAGCCATTTTCCCTGGGGCCGGTCTTCTTGTCCCATCTTCCCAGACAGAGCCACTAAATTCCACGCTCTGGGGGAACATTTTGCCCTTCTTGGTTCCACACACGAGCTTCTCTTGTCGAAGGACTTCGAGAACTTTGCGGACTTGTTCTTCGTGCAACTTCAGGCACTCATCAAAGTTTTTTCCCAACGGCGTGGCAATCAGAAGGTCGTCAATGTAGATGCTGCAGAATTCTTGTAAATCCAGAGACTTGTGCTTCTGAAATAAAATAGTCTCCATCATCTTCTGGAACATCGACGGCGCATTCTTCAGACCCATCGGCAGTACAGTCCGCTGGACAGTGCCACAGGGCGTGCACATTGCCGTCAAATGCCTATCCTCCTTTCAAAGTGGCATTTGGTGAAAGCCATGGCGCAAATCCAACACAGTAAAGAGCTTACCTTTGGCTCTCGCGGCGATCTCCTTCTCGATTAAAGGAAGGGGATGCGCGTCAGGTACCGTGGCGGCATTCAGAGCTCTGTAATCCACCACTAGACGCCAAGCATCTATGCTGGATTGGTCAGCAGGTGGGGGTTTTGGCACAGTAAATGGTGCTGAACACCGCTCAGAACTCATGCAGCCCTCCAACCAACCGAACTCATAGAGATTGCGCTCAATAATCTTTCGCAGGGCATCTGCTTTGTGCCGTGAAGGTAGAATGGACGTTGTTTGTGCACCTTTGAGCCTTGGATTATCTCAATCTTGGCTTCCCCATTTTCACATCGAATTGGGGGGTTTTTCCACAACTTCCCACTCAGCACCTCATCTTAATAATCTTCGACCACTGCGTCCCTTCTTGCAGATATCTTCTCTCCGGTGACCTGATTCCCACATTTAATCACCGACATTATGTCCACCAATTTGCGAATTGTTGGTCGTGGTCTCATATTCTTGGCCACTTCATTCCAAACTTCTTCGTCGCATTGTTGGCGGATGAAGCTCACCTGAGCTCGGTCCTCTGTGGGATCCCACCAATTAAGGGGGTCAACAAATGTCTTGAAGGGATGGTCGGACGAATTCAGCTGCATTCCTGTCAATTCAGGTGACAATCTTGGAAATTTGTCGTCATTCTTGCTTGAAATCTTGACATTTTTGGCTTGATTCTTGTCTGATGGGGACGAATTGGAATGGATGGAGGCGTTCTCTTGAGGGACGCCGATTGTCCTTCCCTCCTTCCGCGACGATATGTCGGGATTCCGCTCTCGATCGTCTCGATCCACCTCAATTTCGTCGATCCTTGAGGAATTTGAGATGACCTCTTCTGTTCCCATTTCACTGTCATCTTGCCAATAATCTCCCAGATTCCCGTCAACTAAGCACGCCAACGTGCTCCACGAACGCTGTGGCAAAGGCTTGACATTGTCTTCGCAATACAGCTTCACTCCCTTGTGATGTAGCTCGACAATGTCGATTGAAATGTCCATAATGCCCTTGAACCAAGATTGTTTTGGCCAGTTGGGGACAATTAAAATCGCCTTTGCGCCGGATTGCTTCAGCTTCTGCACCACACGAGGAAAACCGTCGAAGGGCGGATTGATCCATAAAGGTTCAGACCAGTCCTCACTCCAGGCATCGTCGTAGAACCTTGGAAATCTTTTATTTCCGTTGTTTGCAAAGGCATCAACTTGCGGACGAAAATTGTGGTTCTTTTCGAAGTAATCCACCAGAATGTCGCGCCATTTGTCGACTACACGATAGCAAACTGACTTCCACTTCTTGCAGTTCAATGATTCCACCTTTCCTTCGTCGAATTCTTCTTGATTCCCTGTCCATTCCTGCCCATCTCGCTGAATATGCAGCTTATTTCGCTCCTTGAATTGGTGTATACTCTTGGTGTATGGGTGCAGATAATACAGGTCAGACGGGTCGCTGGTCGACAAATCCGCGAGGAAGCATGTCCTGTGTCCCATGGGCGACACACGGTGAGCGTGAAGCCATGGTTGACCCAAGAATAAATCATACTTTATGGTGGCTTCATAGAATTTTCCAGAAAACCACTCCTCCGTCACCGTCTCCTCCACGCTCCAGACAGATTGTTTCACCAATCTGACCGCCAACTCTGCCTCTCTGTCGCCACCTTCAAGGCGACGTCCGCTCACTCCCTCCAGCTGGACAGGTGTCGAGGACATCTTCGCCTCGTCCTCCTGCAGAAAGCCTCTCCTCACCAGATTGACCTCTGAACCATTGTCAATCAGACATTTGGCAAGTTTAACCTTACCTTCTGTCGTCCTGACCTGGATCCAGCAGACAAACTGGCGCTGCTTGCCCCGCCGGACAGCGCTGAGGACCCGGGCAGAGTACAGGAGGCCGGAGGAACGCGCCAGCCGATCCCAGCAGCGTCCATCCACCGCCTCAACTACCCTGATGGGCTTTGTTTCCTGCCACTCAACCCCAGTGTTGGGAATTGGGTCAAGTTGGCTTCCCTATTGCCATTCTTCTTCGACGTTCGGCTGCACGTCCTGTACTTGTCCTTCGTCAACCCATTCTTCTCCTGCTTCAACGGCATTGACTCCTTTTCCACGTCCACGACCACCAAATGACTTTCCACCACCACCTTTCTTACCTCCTTGGCCTTTGTTGTTGCAGGTGTTGGAACTGGGGTTGGATTCGTTGGATCTGCCCTTGCCTCGACCTCCAATATCCTTGTTGTTGCCGAACGTCTTGTTTGCTGGCGTCTCCGTATACAGGGGGTTGCCATTCACCTTGGAATCCTCTTGATTCGCGGACTTTCCTTGTCCCTTTCCACTCTTTTCGCCAGATTTTTCACCAGATTTTCCACCAGCATCGGTCCATCTTGGCCCGCTTGGATCTCTGCCTTGCTGCGAGTAATCTTTTGGTGTCCAATCCCTGCTCTTTCCTTTGGACTGCCCTTTACCCTTTCCCCTTCCATGCTGGTCAGCATCTCGTGCTCGATCCTGCTGGGGATTTTTGGGAGAATTTCCCTTTCCATCCATTTTGGACTAGATTCTCTTGATATCTCAGGGCGTCCACCTGTGATCTGCGGTTGTGTGAGTGGCCGCTCGACCTTCCTTTCCAAGGGCAATGCACACGTAGCATCCCTTCTCACCAACGGCACGGACCTTGCCTCCGAAGCCTTGTGCATCCTGTGACTTCTGGCGTTCTAAGTTTGCATACTTTTCAAGTTGGTCCCAGATCTGGTCGACTCCATACGAGAAGATCCACGGCCGCACCTTCAAAACTGTCCCCTTATACTTCACTTTTCCATCCACCATGCTACAGAAAAGCTCCGACCGTTCAGAATCATGGAAACCTACTCTCCATCTGCCCTCACGAATGGTGATGTCTTTCAATCCCGTAGCACTGATAGAGTCTAGCAACTCACGAACTGCCATTTTTCCCACAGTCTCCGGCAATCCTCGGACTTCAACCCAGTTGCCAAGGACGTTTTGGTCCGCCTGGGAGTCCCTCATCTTCTGCTTGGTCTCCGGCGTGAGCTTGCTCAGGAGAATCTTCTTCATCTCGCCTTCAGAAAGGCCTTCTTCCGAGTTCTCTGCCTCCAGCACCAAAAACTCCCAATCCTGCTTTGCTATTTGGATCTCTTCAAGAAACAATTTCTTAATCGCCCTGAAGTTCTCAAGACGGTTCCTGTAATGATCCTCAGGGAGTCGAGAGCCCTTCTTTTTGAGACTTCGCCACAGCTCTTCATAAGTCAGGGGATCTCCTTGATTGTGCCTTTCCACATAAAGATTATATGTACTTTCCCTGAGTTTGCCAGTCAAACAGTCCATCAACCCGAGAATCCAGAGTTCCTTGTCCAGTATCTCCGTCTGCAGCCAAACCATAAATTTGTCTTTCGAAGGACGCCCAGTAGTTTGGGTGTCCTGAGAACTTGGGCTGCTTCATCACTGAACCTCTGAGCCTCATGTGCAAAGGGTTGAGCAGGTGGTTCAGGTTGAAACCTGTGGATGTGCCAACAGGATTGACAAAAACTGGGTTGACGGCGGCGCCTCCCATTGCCTGTGCTTGAGCAATTGCGGCCGCCAACAACGCCTGGTCCACCGTAGGCTGTACAAACGGCGTTGATTGTGCTCGATGAAGCCTCATCTCCTTCAATTTCTTCTGTTTTTCCCTCAATTTGGCTTCGTTTTCTTTCTTTTCTTTGTCCTTCTTCTTCAAGGCCATTGATCTCTCCTTTACGGTGGTCTTTGCCTTTCCATCAATATCACCAACAGTACTTACGGATAGTACAGACCTTCCTGACGAAGATTCTCCTCCTTCGGGACCCAGATTAAACCCAATAGGACTTGTAAATCCAGTAGGGGGAATACCAGAATTTCCAGTCAAAGCTGGGTGTGAACCAGTAAAAGCTGGGGGTGCCGGAGAATGTGGAACGCCGTAAGGCGTGGATGCAGGTGCAGCTGAGGAGGTAGGTGCTGGGTGACTTGCCATTGTAGGCGCTGGTCTAGTGAGCCCAGTAGTGCTCAGATTTTGTACCAGATTGGTCAATCAATGGTCAGATTGGTCAATCAGTGGGGGCGATGGGGGGCGATGGGGAGCAATGAGGGGGTGAGGGGGGGGGCGAGGGGGGGGGGGCGAGGTGGGGGGCGATGGGGGGCGATGGGTGGCGATGGGGGGCGATCGGGGGCGAGAGGGGGCGAGGGTGGGCAATGCGGGGCGATGGGGGCTGATTGGGGGCGATGGGGGGCGATGGGGGGCGGGGGGGGCGAGGGGGGGGAGCGCTGGGGGCGATGGGGGGCGATGGCTGGCGATCGGGGGCGAGGGGGGGCGAGGGGGGGCGTTGGGGGGCGAGGGGCGGTGATTGGGGGCGATGGGGGGCGATCGGGGTTGGGGGGGGTGAGGGGGGGCAAGGGGGGGCAAGGAGGGGCGATGGGGGGCGATGGGGGGCGATGGGGAGCGATGGGGGGCAATGGGGGGGCAATGGGGGGCGATTGGGCGCGATGGGGCGCGGAGGGGGGCGATGGGGGGCGATGGGGGCTGCTAAGGGTGGATGGGGGGCGAAGGGGGCGAGGGGGGGCGAGGGGGGGCGTGGGGGGGCGATGGGGGGCGATGCGGGGCGATCGGGGGCGATTGGGGGCGATTGGGAGGGGGGGGGGCAAGGGGGAGCGATGGGGGCCGATGGGGGGCGATGGGGGGGGATGGGGAGCGATGGGGGGCGATGGGGGGCAACGGGAGGCGATGTGGGGCAATGGGGGGCGATGGGGGGCGATGGGGAGCGAGGGGGGGCGAGGGGGGGCGATGGGGGGCGATGGGGGGCGATGGGGGGCGGTTGGGGGGCATGGGGGGCGATGGGGGGCGACGGGGGGGCGATGGGGGCCGATGGGGGGCGATGGGGGGCGATGGGGGGCGATTGGGGGCAATGGGGGGCGATTGGGGGGCGATGGGGTGCGAGTTGGGGCGAGGGGGGGGCGATGGGGGGTGATGGGGGGCGATGGGGGGCGATGGGGGGCGAGGGGGGGCGCTGGGGTGCGATGGGGGGCAACGGGGGGTGATGGGGGGCGATGCGGGGCGATGCGGGGCGATGGGGGGCAATGGGGGGCAATGGGGGGCGATGGGGGGGCATGGGGGGCAATGGGGGGCGATGGGGGGCGATGGGGGGACATGGGGGGCGAGTGGGGGGCGAGGTGGGGCGAGGGGGGGCGAGGGGGGGCGAGGGGGAAGAGGGGGGGCGATGGGGAGCGATGGGGGGCGATGGGGGGGCAAGGAGGGGCGAGGGGGGGCGGAGGGGGGTGAGGGGGGGCGAGGGGGGGGCGATCCGTAGCGATCCGGGGCGATGGGGGGCGATCGGGGGCGAGGGGGGGCGATGGGAGCTGATGGGGGACAATGGGGGGGCAATGGGGGGCGATGGGGAGCGGGGGGTGGCGAGGGGGGCCGATGGGGGGCGAATGGGGGGCAAGGAGGGGCGATGGGGGGCGATGGGGGGTGAGGGGGGGCGAGGGGGGGGGGGCGATCCGTAGCGATCCGGGGCGATGGGGGGCGATTTGGGGCGAGGGGGGGCGATGGGAGCTGATAGGGGACAATGGGGGGGCAATGGGGGGCGATGGGGAGCGAGGGGTGGCGATGGGGGCCGATGGGGGGCAAATGGGGGGCGATGGGGGCAATGGGGGGCGATGGCGGGCGTTTGGGGGCGATGGGGGGCGATGGGGGGCGATTGGGGCCGATGGGGGGCGATGACGGGCGATGGGGGGCGATCGGGGGCGAGCTGGGGCGATCGGTGGCGATGGCGGGCGATGGTGGGCGATGGGGGGCGACGGGGGCGAGGGGGGTGAGGGTGGGAGCTGGGGAGCGATGGGGGGCGAGGAGGGGCGACGGGGGGCGAAGGGGGGCGGTGGGGTCAATGCGCGGCGATGCGGGGCAATGGAGGGGCAAATGGGGGCGATGGCGGGCAATGGGGCGCGAGGGAGGGCGAGGTGGGGCGATGCGGGGCGATGGGAGGCGATGGGAGGTGAGGGGGGGCGAGGGGGGGGCGCTCCGGAACCTTCTGGGGCGAGGGGGGGCGATGGGGGGCGATTGGGGGCGATGGGGGGCGATGGCGGGCGATGGGGGGCGATCGGGGGCGAGGTGGGGCGATCGGTGGCGATGGCGGGCGATGGTGGGCGATGGGGGGCGACGGGGGCGAGGGGGGTGAGGGTGGGAGCTGGGGAGCGATGGGGGGCGATGGGGGGCGAGGAGGGGCGACGGGGGGCGAAGGGGGGCGGTGGGGTCAATGCGCGGAGGCGATGGGAGGTGAGGGGGGCCGAGGGGGGGGCGCTCCGGAATCTTCTGGGGCGAGGGGGGGCGATGGGGGGGCGATGGGGGGCGAGGGGGGGCGATGGGGGGCGATCGGGGGCGATGGGGGGCGAGGAGGGGCGATGTGGGGCGATGGGGGGCGTAGGGGGGCAGTGCGGGGGCGGTGGGGTGCGATGGGGGGGGATGGGGGGCGATGGGGGGCGATGGGGGGCGATGCGGGGCGATGGGGGGCGATGGGGGGCGAGGGGGGGCTGTGGGGGGCGATGGGGGGCGTGGGGGGGCGCTGGGGGGCGAGTGGGGGGCGATGGGGGGGGCGATGCCGGGCGATGGGGGGCGATGGGGGGCGATGGGAGGCGATGGGGGGCAATGGGGGGGCGATGGGGGGGGCGATGGGGGGGGATGGGGGGCGATGGGGGGCGACGGGGGGCGATGGGGGGCGATGGGGAGCGATGGGGGGCGATGGGGGGCGATGCGGGGCGCTGGGGGGCGTTGGGGGTCAATTGGGGGCAACGGGGGGCAATGGGGCGCGATGGGGGGCAATGGGGGATGATGGGGGCGATCGGGGGCGATGGGGGGCGATGGGGGACGGCGGGGGGCGATGGGGGGCGATGGGGGGCCATGGCGGGCCATGGGGGGCCATGGGGGGCCATGGGGGGCGGTGGGGGTCATGGGGGGCGATGGGGGGCAAGCGGGGGCGAGGGGGGGCGATGGGAGGCGAGGGGGAGCGAGGGGGGGCGATGGGGGGCGATGGGGGGCGATGGAGGGCGATTGCGGGCAATGGGGGGCAATGCGAGGCGATGGGGTGCGAGCTGGGGCGAGGGGGGGCAATGGGGGGTGATGGGGGGCGATGCGGGGCGATGCGGGGCGATGGTGGGCGATGGGGGGCGAGCGGGGAGCAAGGTGGGGCGATGGGGGGCGAGGGGGGCTGAGCGGGGTGAGGGGGGGCGATGGGGAGCGATGGGGGGCGATGGGGGGGCGAGGAGGGGCGGTGGGGGGCGATGTGGGGCGATGGGGGACAATGGGGGGGCAACGGGGGGCGATGGGGAGCGAGGGGGGGCGCTGGGGGGCTATCGGGGGCAATGGGGGGCGCTAAGGGTGGATGAGGGGCGATGGGGGGCAATGGGGGGCGATTTGGGGCGGTGGGGGGCGATGGGGGGCGATCGGGGGCCATCGGGGGCGATGGCGAGCGATGGGGGGCGATGGGGGGCGAGGGGGGTGAGGGGGGGAGCTCGGGAGCGATGGGGGGCGATGGGGCGCGAGGAGGGGCGAGGGGGGGCGACGGGGGGCTACGGGATCGATGAGCGGCGATGGGGGCAATGGGGGGGCAATGGGGGGCGATGGCGGGCGATGGGGAGCGAGGGAGGGCGAGGGGGGTGCGATGCGGGGCGATAGGGGGCGATTGGGGGCGATGGGGGTCAATGGGGGGCGATGGGGGGCGATGGGGGGCGATCGGGGGCCATCGGGGGCGATGGCGGGCGATGGGGGGCGATGGGGGGCGAGGGGGGGCGAGGGGGGTGAGGGGGGGAGCTGGGGAGCGATGGGGGGCGATGGGGGGCGAGGAGGGGCGAGGGGGGGCGAGGGGGGGCGGTGGGGTCCATGAGCGGCGATGGGGGCCAATGGGGGGGCAATGGGGAGCGAGGGAGGGCGAGGGGGGGGCGGTGCGGGGCGATAGGGGGCGATGGGGGGCGATGCAGAGTGAGGGGGTGCGAGGGGGGGGCGATCCGGAGCAATCCGGGGCGATGGGGGGCGATGAGGGGGCGATGGGGGGCGAGGGGGGGCGAGGAGGGGCGATAGGGGGCGATGGGGGGCGATGGCGGGCGTCGGGGGGTGAGGGGGGGCGAAGGGGGGTGGTGGGGTGCGATGGGGGGAAATTGGGGGGCAATGGGGGGCGATGGGGGGCGATGGGGGACGAGGGGGGGCGAGGAGGGGCGATGCGGGGCGATGGGGCGCGATGGCGGGCGTTGGGGGGCGAGGGGGGGCAAGGGGGGGTTGGTGGAGTGCGTTGGGGGGCAATGGGGCCCGATGGGGGGCGATGCGCGGCGCTGCGGGGCGATGGGGGGCGATGGGGGGCGATGGGGGGCGATGGGGGGCGATGGGGGGGGCAATGGGGGGGGCAATGGGTGGCGATGGGGGGCGATGGGGGGCGATGGGGGGCGATGGGGGGCGATGGGGAGCGAAGTGGTTGCGAAGCGGTCGCGAAGTGGTCGCGAAGTGGTCGCGAAGTGGTGGCGAAGTGGTCGCGAAGTGGTCGCGAAGTGGTCGCGAAGTGGACGCGAAGTGGTCGCGAAGTGGTTGCGAAGTGGTCGCGAAGTGGTCGCGAAGTGGCCGTGAAGTGGTCGCGAAGTGGTCGCGCAGAGGTCGCGAAGAGGTCGCGAAGTGGTCGCGAAGTGGTCGCGAAGTGGTCGCGAAGTGGTCGCGAAGTGGTCGCGAAGTGGTTGCAATTGTCGCGAAGTGGTCGCGAAGTGGTCGCGAAGTGGTCGCGAAGTGGTCGCGAAGTGGTCGCGAATTGGCCGCGAAGTGCTCGCGATTGTCGTGAAGTGGTCGCAAAGTGGTCGCGAAGTGGTCGCGAAGTGGTCGCGAAGTGGTCGCGAAGTGGTCGCGAAGTGGTCGCGAAGTGGTCACGAAGTGGTCGCGAAGTGGTCGCGAAGTAGTCGCGAAGTGGTCGCGAAGTGGTCGCGAATTCGTCGCGAAGTGGTCGCGAAGTCTTCGCGAAGTGGTCGCGAACTGGTCGCGAAGCGGTTGCGAAGTGGTCGCGAAGTGGTCGCGAAGTGCGCTCCGGGGCGATCTGGGGCGATGGGGGGCGAGGGGGGGCGAGGGGGGCGATGGGGGGCAACGGGGGGCGTACGGGGGCGATGGGGGGCGATGGGAGGCGATGGGGGGCTATCGGTGGCGATGGGGGGGCAATGGGGGGCGATGGAGGGCGATGGGTGGCGAGGGGGGGCAATGCGGGGCGATGGTGGGCGATGGGGGGCGATGCGGGGCGATGGTGGGCAATGGGGGGAGAGGGGGGGCGATGGGGGGCGATGGGGGGCGAGGGGGGGCGAGGGGGGCAATGGGTGGCGTTGGGGGGCGATGGGGGGCGATGGGAGGCGATGGGGGGCAATGGGGGGGCAATGGGGGGGGGATGGGGGGCGATGGGGGGCGAGAGGGGGCTTTCGGGGGCGATCGGGGGCGATGGGGGCGATTGGGGGCGATGGGGGGGCAATGGGGGGTGATGGGGGGCGATGAGTGGCGAGCGGGGGCGATGCGGGGCGATGGTGGGCGATGGGGGGTGAGGGGGGGCGATGGGGGGCGAAGGGGGGCGTTTGGGGTGCGAGGGGGGGCGGTGGGGAGCGATGGGGGGCGGTGGGAGGCGATGGGGGGCGATGGAGGGCGATGGGGGCCCTGGGGGGCGATGGGGGGCGAGGGGGTTCGAGAGGGTGCGAGGGGGGGCGAGGGGGGGCGATGGGGGGGCGAAGGGGGGCGTCAGGGTACGAGAGGGGGCGACGGGGGGCGGTGGGGGGCGATGGGGGGCGATGGGGGGCGATGGGGGGCGATGGGGGGCGAGCGGGGGCGAAGGGGGGCACTGGGGTGCGAGGGGGCGCGATGGGGGGCAGTCGGGGGGGATCTGGGGCGATGGGGGCGATGGGGGGCGATGGGGGGCGAGGGGGGGCGATGGGGGGCGATGGGGGGTCGATGGGGGGCGATGGGGGGCGATGGGGGGCGATGGGGGGCGATGGGGGGGCGATGGGGGGCGATGGGAGGGCGACGGGGGGCGATGGGGGGCGTTGTGTCGCGAGGGGGGGCGAGGGGGGGCGAGGGGGGCTGATGGGGCGCGATGGGGGGCAATGGGGGGCAATGGGGGGCAATGGGGGGCCATGGGGGGCGGGGGGGGGGCGACGGGGGGCGACGGGGGGCGTGGGGGGGGCGCTGGGGGGGCGAGGGGGGGGCGAGGTGGGGGGCGATGGGGGGTGGCGCTGGGGGGCGATAGGGGGCGATGGGGGGCGATGGGCGGCGATCGGGGGCGAGGGGGGGTGAGGGGGGGCGATGGGGGGCGATGGGGGCGGGGGGGGCGAGGGGGGGCGAGGGGAGGCGATGGGGGGCGATGGGGGGCAATGGGGGGCGATGGGGTCAATGAAGGGCGATGGGGGGCGATGGGGGGCGATCGGGGGCGAGGGGGAGCAAGGGGGGGCGATCGGGGGTGATGGGGGGCGATGGGGGGCGATGGGGGGCGATGGGGGGCGGTGGGAGGCGAGGGGGGCGATGGGGGGCTATCGGAGGCGATGAGGGGCGATGGGGGGCGATGGGGGGCGAGGGGGGGCCACCGGGGGCCAGCAGGGGCGAAGGGGGGTGTTGGGGTGCGAGGGGGCGCGATGGGGGGCAGTGGGGGGTGATGGGGGGCGATGGGGGGCGATGGGGGGGCGATGTGGGGCGATGGGGGGCGATGGGGGGCGATGGGGGGCGAGGGGGTGCGAGAGGGTGCAAGGGGGGGCGATGGGGGGCGATGGGGGGCGATGGGTGGCGAGGGGGGCCGAGGGGGGGCAAGGGGGCCCGATGGGGGGCGATGGGGGGCTGTGGGGGGCGATGGGGGGCGATGGGGGGCGATGGGGGGCGATGGGGGTGGCGAGGGGGGGCAATGGGGGGCGATGGGGGATGATGGGGGGCGATGGGGGGCTACGGGGGGCGAGGGGAAGCGATGGGGGGCACTGAGTGGCGAAGGGGGGCGATGGGGAGCGATGGGGGGCGATGGGAGGCGATGGGGAGGCCATTCGGAGCAATGGGGGGGCAATGGGGGGTGATGGGGGGCGATGAGTTGCGAGCGGGGGCGATGCGGGGCGATGGTGGGCGATGGGGGGTGAGGGGGGGCGATGAGGGGCGAAGGGGGGCGTTTGGGGGGCGAGGGGGGGCGGTGGGGAGCGATGGGGGGCGGTGGGAGGCGATGGGGGGCGATGGAGGGCGATGGGGGCCCTGGGGGGCGATGGGGGGCGAGGGGGTTCGAGAGGGTGCGAGGGGGGGCGAGGGGGAGCGATGGGGGGGCGAAGGGGGGCGTCAGGGTACGAGAGGGGGCGACGGGGGGCGGTGGGGGGCGATGGGGGGCGATGGGGGGCGATGGGGGGCGATGGGGGGCGAGCGGGGGCGAAGGGGGGCACTGGGGTGCGAGGGGGCGCGATGGGGGGCAGTCGGGGGGGATCTGGGGCGATGGGGGGCGAGCGGGGGCGAAGGGGGGCGATGGGGGCGATGGGGGGCGATGGGGGGCGAGGGGGGGCGATGGGGGGGTGATGGGGGGCGATGGGGGGCGATGGGGGGCGATGGGGGGGCGATGGGGGGCGATGGGAGGGCGATGGGGGGCGTTGGGTCGCGAGGGGGGGCGAGGGGGGGCGAAGGGGGCTGATGGGGCGCGATGGGGGGCAATGGGGGGCCATGGGGGGCGGGGGGGGGTCGACGGGGGGCGAGGGGGGGCGTGGGGGGGGCGCTGGGGGGGCGAGGTTGGGGGCGATGGGGGGTGGCGCTGGGGGGCGATAGGGGGCGATGGGCAGCGATGGGCGGCGATCGGGGGCGAGGGGGGGCGAGGGGGGGTGAGGGGGGGCGATGGGGGGCGATGGGGGCGGGGGGGGCGAGGGGGGGCGAGGGGAGGCGATGGGGGGCGATGGGGGGCAATGGGGGGCGATGGGGTCAATGAAGGGCGATGGGGGGCGATGGGGGGCGATGGGGGGCGAGGGGGAGCAAGGGGGGGCGATCGGGGCTGATGGGGGGCGATGGGGGGCGATGGGGGGCGATGGGGGGCGGTGGGAGGCGAGGGGGGCGATGGGGGGCTATCGGAGGCAATGAGGGGCGATGGGGGGCGATGGGGGGCGATGGGCGGCGAGGGGGGGTCACCGGGGGCCAGCAGGGGCGAAGGGGGGTGTTGGGGTGCGAGGGGGCGCGATGGGGGGCAGTGGGGGGTGATGGGGGGCGATGGGGGGCGATGGGGGGGCGATGTGGGGTGATGGGGGGCGAGGGGGGCCGAGGGGGGCAAGGGGGCCCGATGGGGGGCGATGGGGGGCAATGTTGGGGCAATGGCGGGCAATGGAGGGCAATGGGGGGCAATGGGGGGCGAGGGGGGGGGTGGAGGGGGGGCGAGGGGGGGCCTGGGGGGGCGCTGGGGGGGCGAGGGGGGGGGCGAGGTTAGGGGCGATGGGGGGGGGGGCTATGGGGGGCGATAGGCCGATGGGCAGGGGTCAGGGGCGAGGGGGGGCGAGGGGGGGCGATGGTGGGCTGTGGGGGCGATGGGGGGCGATGGGGGCGATGGGGGGCGATGGGGGGGGCGAGGGGGGGCAATGGGGGGGCGATGGGGATGATGGGGGGGCGATGGGGGGCTACGGGGGGCGAGGGGAAGCGATGGGGGGCACTGAGTGGCGAAGGGGGGCGATGGGGAGCGATGGGGGGCGATGGGAGGCGATGGGGAGGCCATTCGGAGCAATGGGGGGGCAATGGGGTGCGAGGGGGGCGACGGGGGGCAATTGGGGGCGATGGGGGGGCGAGGGGGGGCAATGGGGGGCAATGGGGGGCAATGGGGGGGCAATGAGGGGCGATGGAAGGCGATGGGGGGCGATGGGGGGAGATGGGGGGCGATGCGGGGCGATGGGGGGCGGTGGGGGGCGGTGGGGGGCGATGGGGGGCGATTAGGGCCGATGGGGGGCGCTTGGGTGCGATGGGCGGCGAGGGGGGGCGAGAGGGGGGAGGGGGGGCGAGGGGAGGCGATGGGGGGCTATGGGGGGCGATGGGGGGCGATGGGGGGCGATGGGGGGCGAAGGGGGGCGATGGGGCGGCAAAGGGGGGTCGATTGGGGGCGATGGGGGGCGAGGGGGGGCGATCGGGGGCGATGGGGAGCGATGGGGGGCGATGGAGGGCGCTGGGGGGCGCTGGTGGTCGATGGGGGGTGATGGGGGGCAATGGGGGACGCCGGGGGGCGATGGGGGGCGATTAGGGGCGATGGGGGCGATGGGGGGCGATCGGCAGCGAGGGGGGGCGAGGGATGGCAATGGGGGGCGATGGGGGGCGACGTGGGGCGGGAGGGGGCAATGGGGGGAATGGGGGGGCAATGGGGGGCGATGGGGGGTGATGGGGAGCGAGGGGGGGCGATCGGGGGCGATGGGGGGCGATGGGGGGCGACGCGGGGCGATGGGGGGCAATGGGGGGCGATGGGGGGCGATGAGGGGCGATGGGGGGCGATGGGGCGCGATGGGGGGCGGGGGGGGGGCGGTGGGGGGCGAGGGGGGGCGATGGGGGGCGAGGGGGGGCGATAAGGGGCTGAGGGGGGGCGAGGGGGTCGAGGGGGGGCGATGGGGGGGCAATGGGGGGCGATGGGGGGCGTTGGGGGGCGAGGGGGGGCGATGGGGGGCGAGGGGGGGCGATGGGGGGCGATGCAGGGCGATGCGGGGCGTTGGGGGAAGAGGGGGGGCGTTGGAGAGCGATGGGGGGCAATGGGGGGCGGTGGGGGGCGATGCGGGGCGATGGGTGGCGATGGGGGGCGATGGGGGCCGATGGGGGGCGATGGGGAGCGAAGTAGTTGCGAAGCGGTCGCGGAGTGGTCGCGAAGTGGTCGCGAAGTGGTCGCGAAGTGGTCGCGAAGTGGTCGCGAAGTGGTCGCTAAGTGGACGCGAAGTGGTCGCGAAGTGATCGCGAAGTGGTCGCGAAGTGGTCGCGAAGTGGTCGTGAAGTGGTCGCGAAGTGGTCGCGCAAAGGTCGCGAAGAGGTCGCGAAGTGGTCGCGAAGTGGTCGCGAAGTGGTCGCGAAGTGGTCGCGATTGTCGTGAAGTGGTCGCAAAGTGGTCGCGAAGTGGTCGCGAAGTGGTCGCGATTGTTGTGAAGTGGTCGCGACGTGGTCGCGAAGTGGTCGCGAAGTGGTCGCGAAGTGGTCACGAAGTTGTCGCGAAGTGGTCGCGAAGTGGTCGCGAAGTGGTCGCGAAGTGGTCGCGAATTCGTCGCGAAGTGGTCGCGAAGTGCGCTCGGGGGCGATCTGGGGCGATGGGGGGCGATGGGGGGCGAGGGGGGGCGAGGGGGCGATGAGGGGCAACGGGGGGCATACGGGGGCGATGGGAGGCGATGGGAGGCGATGGGGGGCTATCGGTGGCGATGTGGGGCGATAGAGGG
Source organism: Eutreptiella sp. 'Long Island Sound 2002' (assembly GCA_964036045.1). Taxonomy (NCBI): domain Eukaryota; phylum Euglenozoa; class Euglenophyceae; order Eutreptiales; family Eutreptiaceae; genus Eutreptiella; species Eutreptiella sp. 'Long Island Sound 2002'. Next base: position 52,087 of record CAXIWF010000954.1, read on the forward strand.
CGATCAGGGGCGATGGGGGGGCAATGGGGGGCGATGGAGGGCGATGGGTGGCGAGGGGGGCAATGCGGGGCGATGGTGGGCGATGGAGGGCGATGCGGGGCGATGGTGGGCAATGGGGGGGGAGGGGGGCGATGGGGGGCGATGGGGGGCGAGGGGGGGCAATGGGTGGCGTTGGGAGGCGATGGGGGGCAATGAGGGGGCAATGGGGGGGGCGATGGGGGGCGATGGGGGGCGAGAGGGGGCTATCGGGGGCGATGGGGGGCGATGGGGGGCAATGGGGGGGCAATGGGGGGTGATGGGGGGCGACGAGTGGCGAGCGGGGGCGATGCGGGGCGATGGTGGGCGATGGGGGTTGAGGGGGGGCGATGGGGGGCGGAGGGGGGCGTTTGGGGGGCGAGGGGGGGCGGTGGGGAGCGATGGGGGGCGGTGGGAGGCGATGGGGGGCGATGGGGGGCGATGGGGGCCCTGGGGGGCGATGGGGGGCGAGGGGGTTCCAGAGGGTGCGAGGGGGGGCGAGGGGGGGCGATGGGGGGGCGGAGGGGGGCGTCAGGGTACGAGGGGGGGCGACGGGGGGCGGTGGGCGGCGATGGGGGGCGATGGGGGACGATGGGGGGCGATGGGGGGCGAGCGGGGGCGAAGGGGGGCACTGGGGTGCGAGGCGGCGCGATGGGGGGCATTGGGGGGGAATCTGGGGCGATGGGGGCGATGGGGGGCGATGGGGGGCGATGAGCGGCGATGGGGGGCGATGGGGGGGTGATGGGGGGCGATGGGGGGCGATGGGGGGCGATGGGGGGGCGATGGGGGGCGATGGGAGGGCGACGGGGGGCGATGGGGGGCGTTGGGGGGCGATGGGTCGCGAGGGGGGGCGAGGGGGGGCGAGGGGCGGTGATGGGGCGCGATGGGGGGCAATGGGGGGCAATGGGGGGCAATGGGGGGCCATGGGGGGCGAGGGGGGGGCGACGGGGGGCGAGGGGGGGCGTGGGGGGGGGCGCTGGGGGGGCGAGGGGGGGGCGAGGTGGGGGGCGATGGGGGGTGGCGCTGGGGGGCGATAGGGGGCGATGGGGGGCGATGGGCGGCGAGGGGGGGCGACGGGGGGTGAGGGGGGGCGATGGGGGCGGGGGGGGCGAGGGGGGGCGAGGGGAGGCGAGGGGGGGCGATGGGGGGCAATGGGGGGCGATGGGGTCAATGAAGGGCGATGGGGGGCGATGGGGGCGATGGGGGGCGAGGGGGAGCAAGGGGGGGCCATCGGGGGTGATGGGGGGCGATGGGGGGCGATGGGGGGCGATGGGGGGCGGTGGGAGGCGAGGGGGGCGATGGGGGGCTATCGGGGGCGATGAGGGGCGATGGGGGGCGATGGGGGGCGATGGGGGGCGATCGGGGGCGAGGGGGGGCCACCGGGGGCCAGCAGGGGCGAAGGGGCGTGTTGGGGTGCGAGGGGGCGCGATGGGGGGCAGTGGGGGGGGACGGGGGGCGATGGGGGGCGATGGGGGGGCGATGTGGGGCGATGGGGGGCGATGGGGGGCGATGGGGGGCGAGGGGGTGCGAGAGGGTGCAAGGGGGGGCGATGGGGGGCGATGGGGGGCGATGGGGGGCGATGGGTGGCGAGGGGGGCCGAGGGGGGGCAAGGGGGGTCGATGGGGGGCGATGGGGGGCAATGGGGGGGCAATGGCGGGCAATGGAGGGCATTGGGGGGCAATGGGGGGCGAGGGGGGGACGGAGGGGGGGCCTGAGGGGGGCGCTGGGGGGGCGAGGGGGGGGGCGAGGGGGGGGGCGAGGTTAGGGGCGATGGGGGGGGGGGGGGGGGGGCGATGGGGGGCGATAGGGGCCGATGGGCAGGGATCGGGGGCGAGGGGGGGCTGTGGGGGGGCGATGGGGGGCTGTGGGGGGCGATGGGGGGCGATGGGGGGCGATGGGGGCGGGCGGGGCGATGGGAGGCGATGGGGGGCGATGGGGGATGATGGGGGGCGATGGGGGGCTACGGGGGGCGAGGGGAAGCGATGGGGGGCAATGAGGGGCGAAGGGGGGCGATGGGGAGCGATGGGGGGCGATGGGAGGCGATGGGGAGGCCATTCGGGGCAATTGGGGGGCAATGGGGTGCGAGGAGGGGCGAGGGGGGGCAATGGGGGGCGATGGGGGGCGAGGGGGGGTAATGGGGGGCGATGGGCGGGCGAGGGGGGGCAATGGGGGGGCAATGGGGGGCAATGGGGGGGCAATAAGGGGCGATGGAAGGCGATGGGGGGCGATGGGGGATGATGGGGGGCGATGGGGGGCTACGGGGGGCGAGGGGAAGCGATGGGGGGCAATGAGGGGCGAAGGGGGGCGATGGGGAGCGATGGGGGGCGATGGGAGGCGATGGGGAGGCCATTCGGGGCAATTGGGGGGCAATGGGGTGCGAGGGGGGGCGAGGGGGGGCAATGGGGGGCGATGGGGGGCGAGGGGGGGTAATGGGGGGCGATGGGCGGGCGAGGGGGGCAATGGGGGGGCAATGGGGGCAATGGGGGGGCAATAAGGGGCGATGGAAGGCGATGGGGGGCGATGGGGGGCGAGGGGGGGCGATGGGGGGGGATGGGGTGCGATGGGGGGTGATGGGGGGCGGTGGGGGGCGATGGGGGGCGATGGGGGGCAATGTGGGGGCGATGGGGGGCGATGAGGGGCGATGGTGGGCGCCTGGGGGCGATGGGGGGCGAGGGGGGGCGAGAGGGGGCGAGGGGGGGCGAGGGGAGGCGATGGGGGGCGATGGGGGGCGATGGGGGGCGAGGGGGGGCAAGGGGGGGCGATCAGCGGCGATGGGGGGCGATGGGAAGCAATGGGGGGCAATGGGGGGGCAATGGGGGGGCAATGGAGCGCGATGGGAGGCGAGGCGGGGCGAGGGGGGGCGATGGGGTGCTACCGGGGGCGATGAGGGGCGATGAGGGGCGATGGCGGGCGACGGGGGGCGATGGGGGCTGAGGGGGGGCGAAGGGGGGAGTTGGGGTGCGAGGGGGGGCGATGGGGGGCGTTGGGGGGCAATGGGGGGCGATGGGGGGCGATGGGGGGCGATGGGGGGGCGATGGGGGGGCGATGGGGGGGCGATGTGGGGCCAGCGAGGGCGAAGGGGGGCGTTGGGGTGCGAGGCGGCGCGATGGGTGGCAGTGGGGGGGGACGGGGGGCGATGGTGGGAGATGGGGGGCGATGGGGAGGCAATCGGGGGCGATGGGGGGTGATCGGGGGCGATGGGGGGTGAGGGGGTGCGAGAGGGTGCGAGGGGGGGCGAGGGGGGGCGATGGGGGGCGATGGGGGGCCTTGGGGGGCGATGGGGGCCAATGGGTGGCGAGGGGGGGCCATGGGGGGCCAGGGGGGGCGATTGGGGGCAATGGGGGGGCGATGGGGGGCAATGGGGGGCAATGGGGGGCAATGGGGGGCGAGGGGGGGGTTGAGGGGGCGCTAGGGGGGCGTGAGGAGGGGCGCTAGGGGGGGCGAGGGGGGGGGGCGAGACGGGGGGCGATGGGGGGGGGCGAGGTGGGGGGCGATGGGGGGAGGCGATGGGGGGCGATTTGGGGCGATGGGGGGCGATGGGGGGCGATGGGGGCGAGGGGGCGCGAAGGGGGGCGATGAGGGGCGGTTGGGGGCGATGGGGGGCGACCGGGGGCGATGGGGGGCGATTGGGGGCGAGGGGGGGCGACCGGGGGCGAGCAGGGGCGAAGGGGGCGTTGGGGTGCGAGGGGGCGCGATGGGGGGCAGTAGGGGGGGGATGGGGGGCGATGCGGGGCGATGGGGGGCGATGGGGGGGCGATGTGGGGCGAGGGGGGGCGATCGGGGGTGATGGGGGGCGAGGGGGTGCGAAAGGGTGCGAGGGGGGGCGATGGGGGGGCGATGTGGGGCGAGGGGGGGCGATGAGGGGCGATGGGGGGCGAGGGGGTGCGAGAGGGTGCGAGGGGGGGCGATGGGGGGGCGATGGGGGGCGATGGGGGGCGATGGGGGGCGGTGGGGGCCAATGGGTGGCGAGGGGGGGCCAGGGGGGGCCAGGGTGGGCGTTGGGGGGCAATGCGGGGGCGATGGGGGGCAATGAAGGGCAATGGGGGGCAATGAGGGGCGAGGGGGGGCTAGGGGGGCGTGAGAAGGGTCGCTGGGGGGGCGAGGGGGGGGATGAGGTCGGGGGCGATGGGGGGGGCGAGGTGGGGGGCGATGGGGGGCGATGGGGGGCGATGGGGGGCAATGGGGGAGGGAGGGGGCGAGGCAGGGCGAGGGGAGGCGATGGGGGGCGATGGGGGGCGATGGGGGACGATGGGGGACGATGGGGGTCGATGGAGGGCGAGGGGAAGCGATTGGGGGTGATGGGGGGCGATGGGGGGCGATGGGGGGCGATGGGGGGCCATGGAGGGCGATGGGAGGCAATGGGGGGCAATGGGGGGGCAATGGGGGGCGATGGGGGGCGATGGGGGGCGAGGTAGGGGCGAGGGGGGGCGAGGGGGTGCGATTGGGGGCGATGGGGGGCGATAGGGGGGCAATGGGGGGCAATGGGGGGGCGATGGGGGGCAAAGGGGGGGCAATGGGGGGGCAAAGGGGGGGCGATGGGGGGCGATAGGGGGGCAATGGGCGGCGATGAGGGGCGATGGGGGGCGATGGGGGGCGATCGGGGGCAATGGGGGGCAATGGGGGGAGGCGAGGGGGGGGGCAAGCTGGGGGGCGATAGGGGGGGCGATGGGGGGCGACCGGGGGCGATGGGAGGCGATGGGGGGCAAAGGGGGGGCAACGGGGGGGCGATGGGGGGCGATAGGGGGGCAATGGGGGGCGATGGGGAGCGAGGGGGGGCCATGGGGGGCGATGGGGGGCGATGGGGGGCGAGGGGGAGCGAGGGGGAGCGACGGGGGGCGCCGGGGGGCGAGGGGGGGCGAAGAGGGGTCTTGGGGGGCGAGGGGGGGCAAGGGGGCTATGGGGGGCGATGGGGTCAATGGGGGGCAACGGGGGGCGATGGGGGGCGATGGGGGGCGATGGGGGGCGATGGGGGCCGATGGGGGGCGATGGGGGGCGATGGGGGCCGATGGGGGGCAACGGGGGGCGATGGGGGGCGATGGGGGGCGATGGGGGACGATGGGGGACGATGGTGGGCGAGAGGGAGCGAGGGGGGGCGATGGCAGATGATTGGGGGCGATGGGGGGCGGTGGGAGGCAATGGGCGGCAATGGGGGGCAATGGAGGGAGATGGGGGGCGGGGGGGGGCGATGGGGGGCTATCGGGGGCGATGGGGGCTGATGGGGGGCGACGGGGGGCGATGGGGGGCGATGGGGGGCGATGGGGGGCGAGGGGGGGCGAAGGGGGGCGTTAGGGTACGAGGGGGGGAGACGGGGGGCGGTGGGGGGCGATGGGGGGCGATGGGGGGCGATGGGGGGGCGATGGGGGGCGAGGGGGGGCGACCGGGGGCGAGCGGGGGCGAAGGGGGGCGTTGGGGTGCGAGGGGGCGTGATGGGGGGCAGTGGGGGGGGATGGGGGGCGATGGGGGAAGAGGGGGGGCGATGGGGGGCGATGGGGGGGCGATGGGGGGCGATGGGGGGCGATGGGGGCCGATGGGGGGCGAGGGGGGGCGATCGGGGGCGAAGGGGGCGTTGGGGTGCGAGGCGGCGCGATGGGGGGCGATGGGGGGGCGATGAGGGGCAACGGGGGGCATACGGGGGCGATGGGAGGCGATGGGAGGCGATGGGGGGCTATCGGTGGCGATGGGGGGCGATAGAGGGCGATCAGGGGCGATGGGGGGGCAATGGGGGACGATGGAGGGCGATGGGTGGCGAGGGGGGGCAATGCGGGGCGATGGTGGGCGATGGAGGGCGATGCGGGGCGATGGTGGGCAATGGGGGGGGAGGGGGGGCGATGGGGGGCGATGGGGGGCGAGGGGGGGCAATGGGTGGCGTTGGGGGGCGATGGGGGGCGATGGGAGGCGATGGGGGGCAATGAGGGGGCAATGGGGGGGGCGATGGGGGGCGATGGGGGGCGAGAGGGGGCTATCGGGGGCGATGGGGGGCGATGGGGGGCAATGGGGGGGCAATGGGGGGTGATGGGGGGCGATGGGGGGCGATGGGGGATGATGGGGGGCGATGGGGGGCTACGGGGGGCGAGGGGAAGCGATGGGGGGCAATGAGGGGCGAAGGGGGGCGATGGGGAGCGATGGGGGGCGATGGGAGGCGATGGGGAGGCCATTCGGGGCAATTGGGGGGCAATGGGGTGCGAGGGGGGGCGAGGGGGGGCAATGGGGGGCGATGGGGGGCGAGGGGGGGTAATGGGGGGCGATGGGCGGGCGAGGGGGGGCAATGGGGGGGCAATGGGGGGCAATGGGGGGGCAATAAGGGGCGATGGAAGGCGATGGGGGGCGATGGGGGGCGAGGGGGGGCGATGGGGGGGGATGGGGTGCGATGGGGGGTGATGGGGGGCGGTGGGGGGCGATGGGGGGCGATGGGGGGCAATGTGGGGGCGATGGGGGGCGATGAGGGGCGATGGTGGGCGCCTGGGGGCGATGGGGGGCGAGGGGGGGCGAGAGGGGGCGAGGGGGGGCGAGGGGAGGCGATGGGGGGCGATGGGGGGCGATGGGGGGCGAGGGGGGGCAAGGGGGGGCGATCAGCGGCGATGGGGGGCGATGGGAAGCAATGGGGGGCAATGGGGGGGCAATGGGGGGGCAATGCAGCGCGATGGGAGGCGAGGCGGGGCGAGGGGGGGCGATGGGGTGCTACCGGGGGCGATGAGGGGCGATGAGGGGCGATGGCGGGCGACGGGGGGCGATGGGGGCTGAGGGGGGGCGAAGGGGGGAGTTGGGGTGCGAGGGGGGGCGATGGGGGGCGTTGGGGGGCAATGGGGGGCGATGGGGGGCGATGGGGGGCGATGGGGGGGCGATGGGGGGGCGATGGGGGGGCGATGTGGGGCCAGCGAGGGCGAAGGGGGGCGTTGGGGTGCGAGGCGGCGCGATGGGTGGCAGTGGGGGGGGACGGGGGGCGATGGTGGGAGATGGGGGGCGATGGGGAGGCAATCGGGGGCGATGGGGGGTTATCGGGGGCGATGGGGGGTGAGGGGGTGCGAGAGGGTGCGAGGGGGGGCGAGGGGGGGCGATGTGGGGCGATGGGGGGCCTTGGGGGGCCATGGGGGCCAATGGGTGGCGAGAGGGGGCCATGGGGGGCCAGAGGGGGCGATTGGGGGCAATGGGGGGGCGATGGGGGGCAATGGGGGGCAATGGGGGGCAATGGGGGGCGAGGGGGGGGTTGAGGGGGCGCTAGGGGGGCGTGAGGGGGGGCGCTGGGGGGGCGAGGGGGGGGGCGAGACGGGGGGCGATGGGGGGGGGGCGAGGTGGGGGGCGATGGGGGGAGGCGATGGGGGGCGATTTGGGGCGATGGGGGGCGATGGGGGGCGATGGGGGCGAGGGGGCGCGAAGGGGGGCGATGAGGGGCGGTTGGGGGCGATGGGGGGCGATGGGGGGCGATGGGGGGCGATGGGGGACGATTGGGGGCGAGGGGGGGCGACCGGGGGCGAGCAGGGGCGAAGGGGGCGTTGGGGTGCGAGGGGGCGCGATGGGGGGCAGTAGGGGGGGGATGGGGGGCGATGGGGGGGCGATGTGGGGCGATCGGGGGTGATGGGGGGCGAGGGGGTGCGAAAGGGTGCGAGGGGGGGCGATGGGGGGGCGATGTGGGGCGAGGGGGGGCGATGAGGGGCGATGGGGGGCGAGGGGGTGCGAGAGGGTGCGAGGGGGGGGCGATGGGGGGGCGATGGGGGGCGATGGGGGGCGATGGGGGGCGGTGGGGGCCAATGGGTGGCGAGGGGGGGCCAGGGGGGGCCAGGGTGGGCGTTGGGGGGCAATGCGGGGGCGATGGGGGGCAATGAAGGGCAATGGGGGGCAATGAGGGGCGAGGGGGGGCTAGGGGGGCGTGAGAAGGGTCGCTGGGGGGGCGAGGGGGGGGATGATGTCGGGGGCGATGGGGGGGGCGAGGTGGGGGGCGATGGGGGGCGATGGGGGGCGATGGGGGGCAATGGGGGAGGGAGGGGGCGAGGCAGGGCGAGGGGAGGCGATGGGGGGCGATGGGGGGCGATGGGGGACGATGGGGGACGATGGGGGTCGATGGAGGGCGAGGGGGGGCGAGGGGGAGCGATTGGGGGTGATGGGGGGCGATGGGGGGCGATGGGGGGCGATGGGGGACCATGGAGGGCGATGGGAGGCAATGGGGCGCAATGGGGGGCGATGGGGGCCAATGGGTGGCGAGGGGGGGCCATGGGGGGCCAGGGGGGGCAATGGGGGGGCGATGGGGGGCAATGGCAGGCAATGGGGGGCAATGGGGGGCGAGGGGGGGGCTGAAGCGGCTCTAGGGGGGTGTGAGGGGGGGCGCTGGGGGGGCGAGGGGGTGGATGAGGTCGGGGGCGATGGGGGGGGCGAGGTGGGGGGCGATGGGGGGCGATGGGGGGCGATGGGGGGCAATGGGGGAGGGATGGGGCGAGGCAGGGCGAGGGGAGGCGATGGGGGGCGATGGGGGGCGATGGGGGACGATGGGGGACGATGGGGGTGGATGGAGGGCGAGGGGGGGCGAGGGGGAGCGATTGGGGGTGATGGGGGGCGATGGGGGGCGATTGGGGGCGATCGGGGGCCATGGAGGGCGAGGGGGGGCGATGGGGGGCCTTGGGGGGCGATGGGGGCCAATGGGTGGCGAGGGGGGGCCATGGGGGGCCAGGGGGGGCGATTGGGGGCAATGGGGGGGGCGATGGGGGGCAATGGGGGGCAATGGGGGGCGAGGGGGGGGTTGAGGGGGCGCTAGGGGGGCGTGAGGGGGGGCGTTGGGGGGGCGAGGGGGGGGGGCGAGACGGGGGGCGATGGGGGGGGGGGCGATGGGGGGAGGCGATGGGGGGCGATTTGGGGCGATGGGGGCCGATGGGGGGCGATGGGGGCGAGGGGGCGCGAAGGGGGGCGATGAGGGGCGGTTGGGGGCGATGGGGGGCGATGGGGGGCGATGGGGGACGATTGGGGGCGAGGGGGGGCGACCGGGGGCGAGCAGGGGCGAAGGGGGCGTTGGGGTGCGAGGGGGCGCGATGGGGGGCAGTAGGGGGGGGATGGGGGGCGATGCGGGGCGATGGGGGGCGATGCGGGGCGATGGGGGGGCGATGTGGGGCGAGGGGGGGCGATCGGGGGTGATGGGGGGCGAGGGGGTGCGAAAGGGTGCGAGGGGGGGCGATGGGGGGGCGATGTGGGGCGAGGGGGGGCGATGAGGGGCGATGGGGGGCGAGGGGGTGCGAGAGGGTGCGAGGGGGGGCGATGGGGGGGCGATGGGGGGCGATGGGGGGCGATGGGGGGCGGCGGGGGCCAATGGGTGGCGAGGGGGGGCCAGGGGGGGCCAGTGTGGGCGTTGGGGGGCAATGCGGGGGCGATGGGGGGCAATGAAGGGCAATGGGGGGCAATGAGGGGCGAGGGGGGGCTAGGGGGGCGTAAGAAGGGTCGCTGGGGGGGCGAGGGGGGGGATGAGGTCGGGGGCGATGGGGGGGGCGAGGTGGGGGGCGATGGGGGGCGAGGGGGGGCGATGGGGGGCAATGGGGGAGGGAGGGGGCGAGGCAGGGCGAGGGGAGGCGATGGGGGGCGATGGGGGGCAATGGGGGACGATGGGGGACGATGGGGGTCGATGGAGGGCGAGGGGAAGCGATTGGGGGTGATGGGGGGCGATGGGGGGCGATGGGGGGCGATGGGGGGCCATGGAGGGCGATGGGAGGCAATGGGGGGCAATGGGGGGGCAATGGGGGGCGATGGGGGGCGATCGGGGGCGAGGCAGGGGCGAGGGGGGGCGAGGGGGTGCGATTGGGGGCGATGGGGGGCGATAGGGGGGCAATGGGGGGCAATGGGGGGGCGATGGGGGGCAAAGGGGGGGCAATGGGGGGGCAATGGGGGGGCAATGGGGGGCGATAGGGGGGCAATGGGGGGCGATGAGGGGCGATGGGGGGCGATGGGGGGCGATCGGGGGCAATGGGGGGCAATGGGGGGAGGCAAGGGGGGGGGCAAGCTGGGGGGCGATAGGGGGGGCGATGGGGGGCGACCGGGGGCGATGGGAGGCGATGGGGGGCAAAGGGGGGGCAACGGGGGGGCGATGGGGGGCGATAGGGGGGCAATGGGGGGCGATGGGGAGCGAGGGGGGGCCATGGGGGGCGATGGGGGGCGATGGGGGGCGAGGGGGAGCGAGGGGGGGCGACGGGGGGCGCCGGGGGGCGAGGGTGGGCGAAGAGGGGTCTTGGGGGGCGAGGGGGGGCAATGGGGGCTATGGGGGGCGATGGGGTCAATGGGGGGCAACGGGGGGCGATGGGGGGCGATGGGGGGCGATGGGGGGCGATGGGGGCCGATGGGGGGCGAGGGGAGGCGATGGGGGCCATGGGGGGCGATGGGGGACGATGGGGGACGATGGTGGGCGAGAGGGAGCGAGGGGGGGCGATGGGGGGCGATGGCAGATGATTGGGGGCGATGGGGGGCGGTGGGAGGCAATGGGGGGCAATGGGGGGCAATGGAGGGAGATGGGGGGCGGGGGGGGGCGATGGGGGGCTATCGGGGGCGATGGGGGCCGATGGGGGGCGACCGGGGGCGATGAGGGGCGAGGGGGGGCGAAGGGGGGCGTTAGGGTACGAGGGGGGGAGACGGGGGGCGGTGGGGGGCGATGGGGGGCGATGGGGGGCGATGGGGGGGCGATGGGGGGCGAGGGGGGGCGACCGGGGGCGAGCGGGGGCGAAGGGGGGCGTTGGGGTGCGAGGGGGCGTGGTGGGGGGGGATGGGGGGCGATGGGGGAAGAGGGTGGGCGATGGGGGGCGATGGGGGGCGATGGGGGGCGAGGGGGGGCGATCGGGGGCGAAGGGGGCGTTGGGGTGCGAGGCGGCGCGATGGGGGGCGATGGGGGGGCGATGTGGGGCGAGGGGGGGCGATGGGGGGCGATCGGGGGCGAGGGGGTGCGAGAGGGTGCGAGGGGGGGCGATGGGGGGCGATGGGGGGGCGATGTGGGGCGAGGGGGGGCGATGGGGGGCGATGGGGGGTGATTGGGGCCAATGGGTGGCGAGGGGGGGCCAGGGGGAGCCAGGGGGGGCGATGGGGGGCAATGGGGGGGCGACGGGGGGCAATGGGGGGCAATGGGGGGCAATGGGGGTGGAGGGGGGGGTTGAGGGGGGGCTAGGGGGGCGTGAGGGGGGGCGCTGAGGGCGCGAGGGGGGGGACGAGTTGCCGGGCGATGGGGGGGGGCGAGGTGGGGGCGATGGGGGGGGGCGATTGGGGGCGATTGGGGGCGATGGGGGGCGATGGGGGCGGGAGGGGGCGAGGGGAGGCGATGGGGGGCGATGGGGGACGATGGGGGACGATGAGGGTCGATGGGGGGCGAGGGGGGGCGAGGGGGAGCGAATGGGGCTCGATGGGGTGCGATGGGGGGCGATGGGGGGCGATGGGGGGCCATGGGGGGGGATGGGAGGCAATGGGGGGCAATGGGGGGGCATGGGGGCGATGGGGGGCGATGGGGGGCGATGGGGGCGGGAGGGGGCGAGGGGGGAGGCGATGGGGGGCGATGGGGGACGATGGGGGACGATGGGGGACGATGGGGGGCGAGGGGGGGCGAGGGGGAGCGAATGGCGCTCGATGGGGTGCGATGGGGGGCGATGGGGGGCGATGGGGGGCGATAGGGGGCGATGGGGGGCCATGGGGGGGGATGGGAGGCAATGGGGGGCAATTGGGGGGCAATGGGGGGCGATGGGGGGCGATGGGGGGCAAGGGGGGCGAGGGGGGCGAGGGGGGGCGATGGGGGGGCGATGGGGGGCGAGGGGGGGGAAGGGGTGCGTTAGGGTACGAGGGGGGGAGACGGGGGGCGGTTGGGGGCGATGGGGGGCGATGGGGGGCGATGGGGGGCAATGGGGGGGCGATGGGGGGCGAGGGGGGGCGACCGGGGGCGAGCGGGGGCGAAGGGGGGCGTTGGGGTGCGAGGGGGCGCGATGGGGGGCAGTGGGGGGGGATGGGGGGCGATTGGGGAAGAGGGGGGGCGATGGGGGGCGATGGGGGGGCGATGGGGGGCGATGGGGGGCCATGGGAGTCGATGGGGGGCGAGGGGGGGCGACCAGGGGCTAGCAGGGGCGAAGGGGGCGTTGGGGTGCGAGGCGGCGCGATGGGGGGCAGTGGGGGCGGATGGGGGGCGATGGGGGGCGATGGGGGGCGATGGGGGGGCGATGTGGGGCGAGGGGGGGCGATGGGGGGCGATGGGGGGCGAGGGGGTGCGAGAGGGTGCGAGGGGGGGCGATGGGGGGCGATGGGGGGGCGATGTGGGGCGAGGGGGGGCGATGGGGGGCGATTGGGGGCGATGGGGGCCAATGGGTGGCGAGGGGGGGCCAGGGGGTGCCATGGGGGGCGATGGGGGGCAATGGGGGGGCGATGGGGGGCAATGGGGGGCAATGGGGGGCAATGGGGGGCGAGGGGGGGGTTGAGGGGGGGCTAGGGGGGCGTGAGGGGGGGCGCTGAGGAGGCGGGGGGGGGGACGAGTTGGGGGGCGATGGGGGGGGCGAGGTGGGGGCGATGGGGGGGGGCGATGGGGGGCGATTGGGGGCGATGGGGGGCGATGGGAGCAGGAGGGGGCGAGGGGGGGCGAGGGGAGGCGATGGGGGGCAATGGGGGACGATGGGGGCCGATGAGGGTCGATGGGGGGCGAGGGGGGGCGAGGGGAGCGAATGGGGCTCGATGGGGTGCGATGGGGGGCGATGGGGGGCGATGGGGGGCCATGGGGGGGGATGGGAGGCAATGTGGGGCAATGGGGGGGCAATGGGGGGCGATGGGGGGCGATGGGGGGCAAGGGGGGGCGAGGGGGGCCGAGGGGGGGCGATGGGGGGCGAAGGAGGGCGTTGGGGTGCGAGGGGGCGCGATGGGGGGCAGTGGGGAGGATGGGGGGCGATTGGGGAAGAGGGGGGGCGATGGGGGGCGATGGGGGGGCGATGGGGGGCGATGGGGGGCGATGGGGGTCGATGGGGGGCGAGGGGGGGCGACCGGGGGCGAGCAGGGGCGAAGGGGGCGTTGGGGTGCGAGGCGGCGCGATGGGGGGCAGTGGGGGCGGATGGGGGGCGATGGGGGGCGATGGGGGGCGATGGGGGGGGCGATGTGGGGCGAGGGGGGGCGATGGGGGGCGATGGGGGGCGAGGGGGTGCGAGAGGGGGCGATGGGGGGCGATGGGGGGCGATGGGGGAAGAGGGGGGGCGATGGGGGGCGATGGGGGGCGATGGGGGGCGATGGGGGTCGATGGGGGGCGAGGGGGGGCGACCGGGGGCGAGCAGGGGCGAAGGGGGCGTTGGGGTGCGAGGCGGCGCGATGGGGGGCAGTGGGGGCGGATGGGGGGCGATGGGGGGCGATGGGGGGCGATGGGGGGGCGATGTGGGGCGAGGGGGGGCGATGGGGGGGCGATGGGGGGCGAGGGGGTGCGAGAGGGGGCGAGGGGGGCGATGGGGGCCAATGGGTGGCGAGGGGGGGCCAGGGGGTGCCAGGGGGGGCGATGGGGGGCAATGGGGGGGCGATGGGGGGCAATGGGGGGCAATGGGGGGCAATGGGGGGCGAGGGGGGGGTTGAGGGGGGGCTAGGGGGGCGTGAGGGGGGGCGCTGAGGAGGCGGGGGGGGGGGGGGGACGAGTTGGGGGGCGATGGGGGGGGGCGAGGTGGGGGCGATCGGGGGGGGCGATGGGGGGCGATTGGGGGCGATGGGGGGCGATGGGAGCAGGAGGGGGCGAGGGGGGGCGAGGGGAGGCGATGGGGGGCGATGGGGGGCGATGGGGGACGATGGGGGACGATGAGGGTCGATGGGGGGCGAGGGGGGGCGAGGGGGAGCGAATGGGGCTCGATGGGGTGCGATGGGGGGCGATGGGGGGCGATGGGGGGCGATGGGGGGCGATGGGGGGCCATGGGGGGGGATGAGAGGCAATGGGGGGCAATAGGGGGGCAATGGGGGGCGATGGGGGGCGATGGGGGGCAAGGGGGGGCGAGGGGGCCGAGGGGGGGCGATGGGGGGCGAGGGGGGGCGAAGGGGGGCGTTAGGGTACGAGGGGGGGAGACGGGGGGGCGGTGGGGGGCGATGGGGGGGCGATGAGGGGCGATGGGGGGCGATCGGGGGGCGATCGGGGGCGAGGGGGGCGACCGGGGGCGAGCGGGGGCGAAGGGGGGCGTTGGGGTGCGAGGGGGTGCGATGGAGGGCAGTGGGGGGGGATGGGGGGCGATTGGGGAAGAGGGGGGCGATGGGGGGCGATGGGGGGGCGATGGGGGGCGATGGGGGGCAATGGGGGGGCGATGGGGGGCGAGGGGGGGCGACCGGGGGCGAGCGGGGGCGAAGGGGGGCGTTGGGGGTGCGAGAGGGGGCGATGGGGGGCGATGGGGGGCGATGGGGGAAGAGGGGGGGCGATGGGGGGCGATGGGGGGGCGATGGGGGGCGATGGGGGGCGATGGGGGTCGATGGGGGGCGAGGGGGGGCGACCGGGGGCGAGAAGGGGCGAAGGGGGCGTTGGGGTGCGAGGCGGCGCGATGGGGGGCAGTGGGGGCGGATGGGGGGCGATGGGGGGCGATGGGGGGCGATGGGGGGCGATGGGGGGGCGATGTGGGGCGAGGGGGGGCGATGGGGGGCGATGGGGGGCGAGGGGGTGCGAGAGGGGGCGATGGGGGGCGATGGGGGGCGATGGGGGCCAATGGGTGGCGAGGGGGGGCCAGGGGGTGCCAGGGGGGGCGATGGGGGGCAATGGGGGGGCGATGGGGGGCAATGGGGGGCAATGGGGGGCAATGGGGGGCGAGGGGGGGGTTGAGGGGGGGCTACGGGGGCGTGAGGGGGGGCGCTGAGGAGGCGGGGGGGGGGGGACGAGTTGGGGGGCGATGGGGGGGGCGAGGTGGGGGCGATGGGGGGGGGCGATGGGGGGCGATTGGGGGCGATGGGGGGCGATGGGAGCAGGAGGGGGCGAGGGGGGGCGAGGGGAGGCGATGGGGGGCGATGGGGGGCGATGGGGGACGATGGGGGACGATGAGGGTCGATGGGGGGCGAGGTCGGGCGAGGGGGAGCGAATGGGGCTCGATGGGGTGCGATGGGGGGCGATGGGGGGCGATGGGGGGCGACGGCGGGCCATGGGGGGGGATGGGAGGCAATGGGGGGCAATGGGGGGGCAATGGGGGGCGATGGGGGGCGATGGGGGGCAAGGGGGGGCGAGGGGGGCCGAGGGGGGGCGATGGGGGGCGAGGGGGGGCGAAGGGGGGCGTTAGGGTACGAGGGGGGGAGACGGGGGGCGGTGGGGGGCGATGGGGGGGCGATGAGGGGCGATGGGGGGCGATCGGGGGGCGATGGGGGGCGAGGGGGGGCGACCGGGGGCGAGCGGGGGCGAAGGGGGGCGTTGGGGTGCGAGGGGGTGCGATGGAGGGCAGTGGGGGGGGATGGGGGGCGATTGGGGAAGAGGGGGGGCGATGGGGGGCGATGGGGGGGCGATGGGGGGCGATGGGGGGCAATGGGGGGGCGATGGGGGGCGAGGGGGGGCGACCGGGGGCGAGCGGGGGCGAAGGGGGGCGTTGGGGTGCGAGGGGGCGCGATGGGGGGCAGTGGGGGGGGATGGGGGGCGATTGGGGAAGAGGGGGGGCGATGGGGGGCGATGGGAGGGCGATGGGGGGCGATGGGGGGCCATGGGGGTCGATGGGGGGCGAGGGGGGGCGACCGGGGGCGAGCAGGGGCGAAGGGGGCGTTGGGGTGCGAGGCGGCGCGATGGGGGGCAGTGGGGGCGGATGGGGGGCGATGGGGGGCGATGGGGGGCGATGGGGGGGCGATGTGGGGCGAGGGGGGGCGATGGGGGGCGATGGGGGGCGAGGGGGTGCGAGAGGGTGCGAGGGGGGGCGATGGGGGGCGATGGGGGGGCGATGTGGGGCGAGGGGGGGCGATGGGGGGCGATGGGGGGCGTTGGGGTGCGAGGGGGCGCGATGGGGGGCAGTGGGGGGGGATGGGGGGCGATGGGGGGTGATTGGGGGCGACGGGTGGCGATGGGGGGCGAGGGGGTGCGAGAGGGGGCGATCCGGGGCGATGGGGGGCGATGGGGGAAGAGGGGGGGCGATGGGGGGAGATGGGGGGGCGATGGGGGGCGATGGGGGTCGATGGGGGGCGAGGGGGGGCGAGCAGGGGCGAAGGGGGCGTTGGGGTGCGAGGCGGCGCGATGGGGGGCAGTGGGGGCGGATGGGGGGCGATGGGGGGCGATGGGGGGCGATGGGGGGGCGATGTGGGGCGAGGGGGGGGCGATGGGGGGCGATGGGGGGCGAGGGGGTGCGAGAGGGGGCGATGGGGGGCGATGGGGGCCAATGGGTGGCGAGGGGGGGCCAGGGGGGGCGATGGGGGGCAATGGGGGGGCGATGGGGGGCAATGGGGGGCAATGGGGGGCAATGGGGGGCGAGGGGGGGGTTGAGGGGGGGCTAGGGGGGCGTGAGGGGGGGCGCTGAGGAGGCGGGGGGGGGGGACGAGTTGGGGGGCGATGGGGGGGGGCGAGGTGGGGGCGATGGGGGGGGGCGTTGGGGGGCGATTGGGGGCGATGGGAGCAGGAGGGGGCGAGGGGGGGCGAGGGGAGGCGATCGGGGGCGATGGGGGGCGATGGGGGACGATGGGGGACGATGAGGGTCGATGGGGGGCGAGGGGGGGCGAGGGGGAGCGAATGGGGCTCGATGGGGTGCGATGGGGGGCGATGGGGGGCGATGGGGGGCGATGGGGGGCGATGGGGGCGGGAGGGGGCGAGGGGAGGCGATGGGGGGCGATGGGGGACGATGGGGGGCGATGGGGGGCGATGGGGGGCGACGGCGGGCCATGGGGGGGGATGAGAGGCAATGGGGGGCAATGGGGGGGCAATGGGGGGCGATGGGGGGCGATGGGGGGCGAGGGGGGGCGAGGGGGGCCGAGGGGGGGCGATGGGGGGCGAGGGGGGGCGAAGGGGGGCGTTAGGGTACGAGGGGGGAGACGGGGGGCGGTGGGGGGCGATGGGGGGGCGATGAGGGGCGATGGGGGGCGATCGGGGGGCGATGGGGGGCGAGGGGGGGCGAGCGGGGGCGAAGGGGGGCGTTGGGGTGCGAGGGGGTGCGATGGAGGGCAGTGGGGGGGGATGGGAGGCAATGGGGGGCAATGGGGGGGCAATGGGGGGAGATGGGGGGCGATGGGGGGCAAGGGGGGGCGAGGGGGGCCGAGGGGGGGCGATGGGGGGCGAAGGGGGGCGTTGGGGTGCGAGGGGGCGCGATGGGGGGCAGTGGGGGGGGATGGGGGGCGATTGGGGAAGAGGGGGGGCGATGGGGGGCGATGGGGGGGCGACGGGGGGCGATGGGGGGCCATGGGGGTCGATGGGGGGCGAGGGGGGGCGAGCAGGGGCGAAGGGGGCGTTGGGGTGCGAGGCGGCGCGATGGGGGGCAGTGGGGGCGGATGGGGGGCGATGGGGGGCGATGGGGGGCGATGGGGGGCGATGTGGGGCGAGGGGGGGCGATGGGGGGCGATGGGGGGTGATGGGGGAAGAGGGGGGGCGATGGGGGGCGATGGGGGGGCGATGGGGGGCGATGGGGGGCGATGGGGGTCGATGGGGGGCGAGGGGGGGCGACCGGGGGCCAGCAGGGGCGAAGGGGGCGTTGGGGTGCGAGGCGGCGCGATGGGGGGCAGTGGGGGCGGATGGGGGGCGATGGGGGGCGATGTGGGGCGAGGGGGGGCGATGGGGGGCGATGGGGGGCGAGGGGGTGCGAGAGGGGGCGATGGGGGGCGATGGGGGGCGATGGGGGCCAATGGGTGGCGAGGGGGGGCCAGGGGGTGCCAGGGGGGGCGATGGGGGGCAATGGGGGGGCGATGGGGGGCAAAGGGGGGCAATGGGGGGCGAGGGGGGGGTTGAGGGTGGGCTAGGGGGGCGTGAGGGGGGGCGCTGAGGAGGCGGGGGGGGGGGGACGAGTTGGGGGGCGATGGGGGGGGCGAGGTGGGGGCGATGGGGGGGGGCGATGGGGGGCGATTGGGGGCGATGGGGGGTGATGGGAGCAGGAGGGGGCGAGGGGGGGCGAGGGGAGGCGATGGGGGTCGATGGGGGGCGATGGGGGACGATGGGGGACGATGAGGGTCGATGGGGGGCGAGGGGGGGCGAGGGGGAGCGAATGGGGCTCGATGGGGTGCGATGGGGGGCGATGGGGGGCGATGGGGGGCGATGGGGGGCCATGGGGGGGGATGAGAGGCAATGGGGGGCAATGGGGGGGCAATGGGGGGCGATGGGGGGCGATGGGGGGCAAGGGGGGGCGAGGGGGCCGAGGGGGGGCGATGGGGGGCGAGGGGGGGGCGTTAGGGTACGAGGGGGGGAGACGGGGGGCGGTGGGGGGCGATGGGGGGGCGATGAGGGGCGATGGGGGGCGATCGGGGGGCGATGGGGGGGGAGGGGGGGCGACCGGGGGCGAGCGGGGGCGAAGGGGGGCGTTGGGGTGCGAGGTGGCGCGATGGGGGGCAGTGGGGGGGATGGGGGGCGATGGGGGGCGATGGGGGCCGATGGGGGGCGATGGGGGGGCGATGGGGGGCGATGGGGGTCGATGGGGGGCGAGGGGGGGCGACCGGGGGCGAGCAGGGGCGAAGGGGGCGTTGGGGTGCGAGGTGGCGCGATGGGGGGCAGTGGGGGGGGATGGGGGGCGATGGGGGGCGATGGGGGGCGATGGGGGGGCGATGTGGGGCGAGGGGGGGCGATGGGGAGCGATGCAGGGCGAGGGGGTGCGAGAGGGTGCGATGGGGGGCGATGGGGGGCGATGGGGGGGCGATGTGGGGCCAGGGGGGGCGATGGGGGGCGATGGGGGGCGATGGGGGGCGATGGGGGCCAATGGGTGGCGAGGGGGGGCCAGGGGGTCCCAGGGGGGGCGATGGGGGGCATTGGGGGGGCAATGGGGGGGCGATGGGGGGCAATGGGGGGCAATGGGGGGCGAGGGGGGGGTTGAGGGGGGGCTAGGGGGGCGTGAGGGGGGGCGCTGAGGAGGCGGGGGGGGGGACGAGTTGGGGGGCAATGGGGGGGGGGGGCGAGGTGGGGGCGATGGGGGGGGGCGATGGGGGGCGATTGGGGGCGATGGGGGGCGATGGGGGCGGGAGGGGGCGAGGGGGGGCGAGGGGAGGCGATGGGGGGCGATGGGGGGCGATGGGGGACGATGGGGGACGATGGGGGTCGATGGGGGGCGAGGGGGGCGAGGGGGAGCGAATGGGGCTCGATGGGGTGTGATGGGGGGCGATGGGGGGCGATGGGGGGCCATGGGGGGGGATGGGAGGCAATGGGGGGCAATGGGGGGGCAATGGGGGGCGATGGGGGGCGATGGGGGGCAAGGGGGGGCGAGGGGGGGCGAGGGGGGGCGATGGGGGGCGAGGGGGGGCGAAGGGGTGCGTTAGGGTACGAGGGGGGGAGACGGGGGGCGGTGGGGGGCGATGGGGGGCGATGGGGGGCGATGGAGGGCGATGGGGGGGCGATGGGGGGCGAGGGGGGGCGACCGGGGGCGAGCGGGGGCGAAGGGGGGCGTGGGCGCGATGGGGGGCACTGGGGGGGGATGGGGGGCGATTGGGGAAGAGGGGGGCGGTGGGGGGCGATGGGGGGGCGACGGGGGGCGATGAACGGCGATGGGGGTCGATGGGGAGCGAGGGGGGGCGACCGGAGGCAAGCAGGAGCGAAGGGGGCGTTGGGGTGCGAGGCGCGCGATGGGGGGCAGTGGGGGGGGATGGGGGCAGGAGGGGGCGAGGGGGGGCGAGGGGAGGCGATGGGGGGCGATGGGGGACGATGGGGGACGATGAGGGTCGATGGGGGGCGAGGGGGGCGAGGGGGGGCGAATGGGGCTCGATGGGGTGCGATGGGGGGCGATGGGGGGCGATGGGGGGCCATGGGGGGGGATGGGAGGCAATGGGGGGCAATGGGGGGGCAATGGGGGGCGATGGGGGGCGATGGGGGGCAAGGGGGGGCGAGGGGGGCCGAGGGGGGGCGATGGGGGGCGAAGGGGGGCGTTGGGGTGCGAGGGGGCGCGATGGGGGGCAGTGGGGGGCGATTGGGGAAGAGGGGGGGCGATGGGGGGCGATGGGGGGGCGATGGGGGGCGATGGGGGGCGATGGGGGTCGATGGGGGGCGAGGGGGGGCGACCGGGGGCGAGCAGGGGCGAAGGGGGCGTTGGGGTGCGAGGCGGCGCGATGGGGGGCAGTGGGGCGGATGGGGGGCGATGGGGGGCGATGGGGGGCGATGGGGGGCGATGTGGGGCGAGGGGGGGCGATGGGGGGTGATTGGGGGCGACGGGTGGCGATGGGGGGCGAGGGGGTGCGAGAGGGGGCGATGGGGGGCGATGGGGGGCGATGGGGGAAGAGGGGGGGCGATGGGGGGCGATGGGGGGGCGATGGGGGGCGATGGGGGTCGATGGGGGGCGAGGGGGGGCGACCGGGGGCGAGCAGGGGCGAAGGGGGCGTTGGGGTGCGAGGCGGCGCGATGGGGGGCAGTGGGGGCGGATGGGGGGCGATGGGGGGCGATGGGGGGCGATGGGGGGCGATGTGGGGCGAGGGGGGCGATGGGGGGTGATTGGGGGCGACGGGTGGCGATGGGGGGCGAGGGGGTGCGAGAGGGGGCGATGGGGGGCGATGGGGGGCGATGGGGGAAGAGGGGGGGCGATGGAGGGCGATGGGGGGGCGATGGGGGGCGAGGGGGGGCGACCGGGGGCGAGCGGGGGCGAAGGGGGGCGTGGGCGCGATGGGGGGCACTGGGGGGGGATGGGGGGCGATTGGGGAAGAGGGGGGGCGGTGGGGGGCGATGGGGGGGCGACGGGGGGCGATGAACGGCGATGGGGGTCGATGGGGAGCGAGGGGGGGCGACCGGAGGCAAGCAGGAGCGAAGGGGGCGTTGGGGTGCGAGGCGCGCGATGGGGGGCAGTGGGGGGGGATGGGGGCAGGAGGGGGCGAGGGGGGGGCGAGGGGAGGCGATGGGGGGCGATGGGGGACGATGGGGGACGATGAGGGTCG